>PVHP010020039.1:0-31159 GCA_004024765.1 Zapus hudsonius
GTGTTTGTATTTTTCAGGATATAGCGAGTGAGCTGTGGCCCATATAACCCTACCACCCGACAGCAGGCAAAAAGATGAGATCATGGCAAGAGATGAGCCACCACAGTCATATTGTGGAGGATCCATATGGAACCCTGCAGAGAAGGACGGGATGAACAAGGGACCCATAGCCACAGCCATTCAACCAACTCAGGATAAGACAAATGTGTTTGTGTTTTTCAGGATGCAATGAGAGAGCTGTGGCCCATCTAACCCTACCAACCAACCGTAGGCCGATGGATGAGATCCTGGCAAGAGAGGAGCCACCACAATCATATCGGGGAGGATCCATAGGGAACCCAGCAGACAATGACAGATGAACAAGGGACCTATAACCTCAGTCATTCAATCAACACAGGATAGGCCATTGAGACAGAAACCAAGGATTTTCGACACAAGGACCTCTAAATTCACAACATTAAGGCAGCCTTATTACTCACCCACCACGACTCAGGGAACTGAGCTGAAGAGGGGGCGGAAAGATTGTGAGAGCCGTGGTGGGGGAGACGTCCAGAGGCATAGCACCCATCAGTAACAACACACTTGGGCCAGGAAGACCGGGCTGAGTACTAGGATATCCAGGATCCCTTGCCACAAGGACTAATACAGACAGCCCACAGAGGAAGATACCCAACTGATCAGGGATGGGGAGGGGGGAATTGGGGAATTCGGGATAACAACGCATTGTTTGCCTACTAAATAATGTAACTCACTATGGACAATAAATATATATTAAAAATAAAAATAAAAATAAATAAAATGTCATAATTAAACACACACAAAAAAATAAAATTTAAAAAGTAAAAACTAAAAAGCAACCAACCGACTGCAAACTTTCAAGGCACCCGGCCGAGCGGACCGCGCGTGTTCACGGGGAGGCCTACCTTGAACTCCTTCTCTATGTTGGCCAGCTTGGCCAGCTCGTTGCTGAGCTCCAGGGCCGTGAGCACCGGGTCCTCGCTGGACAAGGACAGGTAGGCCGGGCTGGCCAGCCCCTTGTAGGCGTTGATCCTGGAGCGCGAGTGGCTGAAGGCGTCGAGCCGCTGCTTCTCGGCGCAGTCGGAGCAGCGGCAGAAGTAGTCGTGCGGCCGCTCGATGCGCGCGCCCTTGAGCAGCAGCAGGTGCACCACCTCGTACTTGAGGCAGTGCGCCGCCAGGATGATGGGGGTGATGTCGGGCGAGAAGCGCGTGCCGTCCTCGTCGTAGGCATAGAAGTCGTCGTCGTGCAGCTCCTGCTCGCAGGGGCTGAGGGTCAGGCGCCGGCTGGCCGCGAAGCCCGGGTGGCCCAGGATGGCCTCCACGATGCGCACGTAGCCCTTGCTGATGGCCAGCAGCAGCGCGTCGCCGATGCGCGCCAGGTTCTCCTTCTTGAGCAGCAGCTCGGTCACCTCCAGGTGCTCGTTGCCCACGGCCAGCTGCAGCGCGTTCTGGCCCATGTAGTCCACGCAGTTCACGTTCAGCGTGCGCGACTCCTCCAGCATCTTGCGCACCACCGGGATGTTGCCATACTCGGCGGCGTCCAGGAAGCGCTCCTCCTCGGCGGTGAGGCTGGGTCCCCGCGCGCCGAACATGAAGGCCGGGCCGCGCACCGCCTGGCGCCGGCCCTTGTCGCGCATCCCCGCCGCTCGCCTCCAAGACGGGCTGCCCTCCGAGGACCTGGTCGGCGGGGAGACAACACAAGCAGTGGGACCTCGGGCCATGGCCCTGTCTTCCACAGCAGAGCCCGCTGCACACCTGAGGCCAGGGGATGGTTGGGTCATCCACTGAGACACCTGCCACCTACCCCTCTCCTAAGATGGGTCCCCAGAGGCCTTCCCAACAGCAGCTCAGACCATGCACCTGCCAGTCCTCCTAAGGGTGGCGGCATCCTTTATGGTACCAACATGGTGTGGCATTTAAGGTTAGGCTGTAAGTTGATGTGCACAGTGATTTCAGCTCATATTTCATTTCTTTTGTAATTTTAATTCCTTCTTTTTCCTTACCCGATTTGTAAATTGGTAAATTAAAGCCCAGTGTGGTGGCCCATGCCTGTAGTCCTAACACTCAAAAAGTTGAGGCAGTAAGATTTGCAAGTTCAAGGCTGGCCTGGGCATCTTGGTGAACTCTATCTCAAAATAAAAACATTAAAAAGAGTTGGGGGTATAACTGGGCTACAGTGTTTGCCAAGCATGCATGAGGTTCTGGGTTCAATTGGAGTTCTGCAAAAACAAATAGGATAAAAATTGCCAGATTTTTTTTTCTCATGAACTTAAAAATAGAAAGCTTTTGCTAAACGAAATTATGAAATTTTAACATTGTCATTATCTGTAATACCTCAATGATTTGTACATTTTGTTACCCAAATATTGTAAAACATTATACAAATTTGCATTGTTACCTTTATTCAATTATTTTTTTTCTGATTGAAGAGCTCAAAATAACTTCCTTTAAAAAAATCTTAGAATCCTTACTCCTGGACAGCAGGCTAAAACATACAAACCTCCAAAGGAATCCTGGGTGAAATCACCTGGTAAGAAGGACCCTGAAGAGGGTGGGATGAAGCCTAACCCTAAAACATTTGGCTCTGGCTTGAAACTCCCAGTGGCAGAAATTGTTTACTACCCACACTGAGCTGTTGATTTGGGAGACCTATGAGATCCCCAAAACAAGACAGGCTTCTTTCAAAGCCTGAAGACACTACATGCTGCCAACACAACACAACATTGAGAGACCCAGCTGCAACCTGAAAGCCAGTCCACAGATAAGTTAGCCCAGACAGCGCTAGGAAGCACTACATGAGCTGCTAGGGGAAATTAGCTAACAATGTTGGGAAAAAGCTGGGGACACTGATATATGACAGTAACCAGCATGACAAGATGTACACACCTGTGCAACAGTGGCACCCAACCTAGGTGGGTAACCAAGGGCTCTCTGATTTGCTAAAAGATCTGCTCAGTAGCAAGGAACCCATAGCAGAAACTGGGATCCAAGCCAAAATCCTATGGAGACCAAGAATCTGGACTCCAAGGAGAAGCTTCCACTAAACTTGGACCTAAACAGAGGCTACACCCATTATAATCTTGCCAAATTGACAATGCTTATCCCATTTAACCTATGCTGATCTCACTTTCCTTTGGAGAATCTGTTTTCATTTTTCACAAGGCAGTGAGAACCAAGGACAGCCCAATTCTACCAACAAGACAAGAGCTGATTCCCTGGCATGAGATAAACCACCCCTTGCACATCAGCTAGGGTCCAGGAGAAATCTCAGAGTAAGTGGAGAAATTAGCAAAACTGCTTCTACCACAGTGAGCCTGACAGTCTGTACCAGGGTAAGGCAGACCAACACTCAGGATACTCAAAACATACCAAAGCAGAAATATCGAAGCTGCCTAGAGTTCAATACTATAGTAGACTTAAAACACACCCACCACAGTCCAGGGAATTTTGTAGAAGAGGGGCAGAAAGATCGTAAGTGCCAAAGGTGGGTGGGAACAGCCAGAGGCATTGCCCCCACTCCCAACAATGATTACTGTTAGCACAACTCATAGCCCACAACCCCATGGTTCATACTAATAATCCCACTGATGGGGGTCCTCAGTGGAATAGGATCAGGGAGGAGGGAAACAGTGGTATCAACACATGATTTGTTCATATAAAGTTTCTACTTAATAAATAAAAATATTTTGTAAGCAGGGCATGGTGGTGCACACCTTTAATCCCAGCACTGGGGAGGCAGAGGTAGGAGGATCACCATGAGTTCGAGGCCAGCCTGAGACTACATAGTGAATTCCAGGTCAGCCTGGGCTATAGAGAGACCCTATCTTGAGAAACAAACAAACAAATTAATTAATTAATTAAATATTTTGTAATGTTTTATATGAGGTGCACCAAAAGGTACTTTGTTAGAGCTTTTTATTCAGACTTCTGAAGCAAATCAAAGTTAAAAGTGAATGCTCATTTCTATCATATACAGTCCAGAAATACCTCCTACTGTTGCAAAACATTGTATTCACAGAGACATGAAGGAGGACACTGGCCTTCCTGGGGGCCTGGAGGTAGATGGCTACATTAGGAAGGTATGGTGGTGGCAGTCTTCACTTGGTTCTCAACCTTTTGGGTTCAAACCCACAGGTTTCTGGGTGAGATGAGGCAGATGACCCAGGCCCAGCTGGAGGTTCCAGAAGGGAGCTTGTTAATGGACCCCAGGGCAGGTTATGTTGCTGGGGCACACACACACACACACACACACACACACACACACACACACACACACACACACTGGAAGCACTCTGGAGAGCCAGGCAAGGTGCTCTCTGTTGTGGTTTTCCTGGGCACTGGCACATGGACCTGAGGAGTCACAAGAAAAGGATTCTACCTGACACTTATCCTCATCACATTTTGAATGGTTTTAACCAGTTTTAAATATTTGTGTTATGAAAACCAAATTCTTTATAAATATTTGTTCTTCCTTTAGTTAACAAAACAATTTGAAATATAGGTACTTTTGGCAACTATTACATTATAATCTTTTGTCAGTTGAATAAATGGGTATAGATGTGTGTTGGGTGGTTGTGGAATGGATCTGGGGTAAGGAGACGGGGGACGAGGGGAGATTCACACTGGTGAGTGTGTGGGAATGTGATGATTTTAGGTGGACAAGAACCAGGAAACAGAATCCACTGAAGAATATAGAAGAGAATTATAAGAATTTTATTATCTGAGTTTTTTGTTTTTCTTTTATTCTTTAAAATTTTTTTCTTTATTATCCATAATTAGATACATTAAATGAGCGAATAATGTGTTGATATCCCCAATTCCCAGATTTCCCTCTTCCCTATCCCCAATCAGCTGGGTATCCTCTGTGGGCAGACTGGATCAGTCCATGGGGTAGGGGGTTATGGATAGCCTAGGAGTCAGCCCAGTCCACCCCCCCTTTGTATGTTGTTACTGAGGGAGGCCATGTCTCTGGTTATTCTCCTCCACCATGGCTCTTACAATCTTTCCACCCCTCTTCCGCTCAGTTCCCTTAGTCATGGTGGGTGAGTATTAAGGCTGCTTTATTGTTGAGGTCTTAGGGGCCTCTGTACTTCTTTGATTGTAGCCCAGATTGACTAGAACTCACTCTGTAGCCAAGGCTGGCCTTGAATTTATGGTGATCCTCCTATTTCAGCCTCATGAGTGCTGGGATTAAAGATATGTACCACCACACCCAGCCTTCTGACAAGGATTTTAAAGATATCTTGTAATTATTATGCTGAGTATATTTTATTACTATTAATTGTAGGTACTTCATTAAGTTAATATTTTTTTTACTAAGAAGTTATAAACTGGTACTAAAGTAACTAGAATTTCCATGTTGTATAACATTTTGTTTTTGTCATTGATAATAAATTAACATTATCTATGGCCAACAGAATTTATAAATAGAGTATGTTTGTGGAATTCTAATTTACATTCAAATGGCTTCTCTTTGGAAAATAAACTGATTAAAGTGTTATATCTCAAATAGCCTTTTAATTTAATGAGTTACCTATAAAGAAAACTACAAAAAAATTCTCACAAAAGAGATTGATTTGAAAATACTAGAAAACACTTATTTCATACATTTTTTTCTTGGTATTTTAACTTCTTATGATGTTAAAGAATCCACATATCCATCATCAAAGTTACTTTTTGTTTGATGAGAGCAAGTAGATTTTACTCACATTCATCATGAATCTCATTTACATTACAATTTTATTACCTAGAGTCCTCATGGTGAATTTCTTAGTATTTTTAAATATTTTAATATTTCTTCTTTCAGCACCTCTGCCTCCCCAGTGTCTATCCAAACTGAAATTTTTATTTCAGTACTACACATACCATTCACTTCCATCTCTTAAAAAGATCCTAACACTGACTTAAGTGTGAGGTCTGACTTCTCAATCAGGACCAAGTATACTGCCATTTCAAAATAAAAGCGCCAGCTGAGTGCCAATTATTATCTTCCTGGTGAATTCACAACAGATGAACCCTTTCACTTTCTTCACAGCAGTAAAACAAGCTCCACTCATCTGGTCTGATGTAAATGGTCTGAGTCGGCATTCATGTCACCCACAAATCCAGAGTTCAACATCAGGTGTCCTCATCAATGTCATGTCAGCATGAGAAACAGGGAAGGAAAGAGGGTGAGTAGAAAAGATGATGGACTCCAGCAATGCTAACATGGAAATTATTTTCCTAGAATTTTTATCCCTTGAGCAGATGAAAAATTCTTTCTGAGAACTGTTTTTGGTACATCCATTGGGAACCCTCTGTTCGACTCTATTCAGAGTCAAAAATACAAATGACACGCCTCATTGTCATAACTTTTCCAGCAGGTCATCCGACCTCCAACAGTACTTCTTCAAGCATGACCCCTACCTGCCTCTGGAGCACTTGGAGATTTGCAGACTTCCAGCCTCATTCTAGATAAACTACATAAGAGTTTCCCAGGTATTGGGGCTTAGGATCTGTATTTTGAATGATATTCCTTGGTGATTTCTATTCATGCTTACATCAGGGACTCTGAAGCATAAAAACAATGGAACGATCCTGGATCAGTGACCACAGGTTGTGAGGCCTTTGAGCACTTGTAGCACTGGTCCTGACAAAAGTAAAGTGACATGACATTTTTGAGCAGTACAGGCTAAGGAACTATATAACCTGCACTCATTTAGGTTTTCTGTTTCATTTCTATTTAAAATTTGGTCTCCAGAAGGCTGCCTTCACTGTGACCAGATGTGTCATGATCTTGAACCAAGGGGTGGAAATACCATCTGTTATAGCATCCCCAGGCCTTTTATAAGGATTCAGGTGCTAAAGTCAAGTCATTCTTGTGTGCTACCAAGATGTCTCTCTTTCTAAATAAATTTTTGTCTTTTTAATCTATATTTTAAGATTTTTTTTTGAGGTAGGGTCCACTCTAGTCCATGCTGACCTGGAATTCACTATGTAGTCTCAGGGTGGCCTCAAACTCACGGTGATCTTCATACCTCTGCCTCCCGTGTGCTGGGATTAAAGGCATAAACCACCACGCCTGGCTAAGTTATTTTTTAAGGCACAGTATTAACAAACACCTCCTCTTTTGTTCCACCATTGAATATATTCCTGGATAATAATGTCATGACTTGGTGGTCATTATCCATGGAACACCCCACTCTTTCAGGGATGCTCACAACCTGCCACACCCTGCCTAGCTAAACTTCTTTCCCTTGTTTCAGATTCACTCTTCTTCATCATATAAACTTATGATTTTTCTTACTCCCATACTGCCAAGGTATTTTCTAAAAACACGTTAGCTGCTTTTCTCTTTTGTCTTTCCAAATATATCTTTGCTCTTATTAAGTCCTATTTTGCCATGGTGGGGTACAATATAGAAAAAGATCAAGGTAAAATTCTGACTTTTTCAAGAAAAAGCAGATTCTTGCAAGCAGAATTTAGGAAGACAAAGTTATGTCACTCACTCTGAAGGGACCTCATCACAGATTGCTCTCACACTGCACAGACAGGTTAGCTCTCCCACTTTCCTCAGCAAAACCCGATGCTTACCTCAGAGAAGAAAGAAATAATAGAAGGGAAATACAAGTGGGGTTGTGGATTCAATAAGACAAGGAAGTACCAAAGGCTTATTTTATATGAAGATCTGGGACAGTGTGGACTGCTTATGTGGTCAGAGCTTTCTTCTGCTACATCTATCTCCTGGGTAAGAGGCACTCTGCAATTTAATTTAGTTGGGGAACCTGCAAGGGCTGATGACTGGTGCTAGAAACTAGGTTGAGGATGCATCACCATCTGACTCTGTGGTGTGGGAGCCCAGCTGTAAGTAAACATGCCAGAGAGTACTTGTGGGTTCCAAATAAATCCAAGTCAGCCAAATTCACATTACTTCCATTGACAAGCAGCACCTAAGTAGTCAAGGAACATGGTCCAGAGACTAGAAGGAGTCAGAGGGCACCAATTTTTCTTCTTTAGAGACACCTACATACCCCTCTCCAATGCCCACAGAAGGGCAGGGGAAGAGGCAGCTTCAGAGAATCTGAACAGTTTTATGCAACTGAGAGTGTTGAACAACATAAAAAGACACTTTCACTATAGCATCAAATTCAGATAAAAGGGGTCAACCTCTCAGTGTCTTTCCTAGTGTAGAAGCAGGATGTAGGCCTTCCGATCTCATTGGAGACAGAAGGCGACTAGGCAAGCAAGCAAACACTCACAGGGAGACACTGTCCTAGTTGAACAAATTCCTGTGATAATGCACAGCAGGTCTTCTCTCTGTCTCTTCCCCCCCCCCTCTCTCTCTTTCTCTCAGGTCTTCTCTTTTTGACAGCTCACATAACTGATTAACTTAAGTGCTTCATTTACTGATTGCTTGATTCACTTGCTAAATAAATATTTTTAGGAAGCAAGCAAAACAAAACAAATTAAAAACGAATTTAAACCTCAGGTTGAACATTCAGCTATATTTTGTCTCCTACTTGGCTGGTGAGAGGCTTGAGAGAGCTCAGAGTTTGTTGTAGACAAACTCTCCTACACCTGCTTCTGGGACATTCCTCTTGCTTCCATCCCTGAACATGCTCTTTATTCTTTCTTTCACCAGTTTGGACCCTTCTTGCCTTCTGTGGTCCAGTTCATGTTGTAACCCTAGACAGAGGGTGAAGTTTCACAGAGTGGAGTTCTAGATGACAAGCAAGAAACTTTTCTGCAATGTGAGGTCTTCTGACCCTCTCTGTGACCCTTCCTGACCACATGGAGAGCTATTCACCAATTGAGGTTATTTTATTTCTATTCATGATTTCATTGATCTTTCCATGATCTCATCTGATGACATGCATCTCCTCAAGTTTGATTGTAGGCAAACATCTCATGCTTGTTTTAAACTGCTTAAGTCACCTCTACAGGGCCAAAGAGAGTGAAGTCTATGTTCAAAGGCATTCACAATTTGATACTAATTTTGCAGATAAAAAGACCATCAGAATACTAAGTTCCTAGAAGTCACAGAGGGGTACAGTATTAGAAGATCAGGGCTTAGAAGTCTTCTCTTAGGCGCTCTCTACTTACCACACTGTCTTCATGGAATAAAATAAATGAACAAAAGGGAGAAGATCAAAACACTACTATTAAATTATATGCCAAGCCTATGTGTTGGAACACTTTGATTCTACAAAGAGCATTTTCTAAAATGGCTCAATGGATTGAATTCTAAGCTCTCAAACACTATCCCTTGGTGACAAATTAACATTATTAGTTACCTCTAATCCTATATTAAAATGAGAAAAAGGATTAGCCAACAACACAGTCCATGTAACAAGCAACAAACAAAGTGACACTACCAGTGTGAACTACAACACTAACACCCAAAATGTTTTGACAGGTCAGCTCACCAAAATGGAGACAGAGACAGCCAACTGGACAGAATCCAGTCCCTTGTGTTGTGAAGGGCAATAAGACCAGAAGGAGCCAAGGTCAAAAATGAAGAAGTGTTAAAAAGCAGCCACCATGCTAGCTGAGACATTGGGGATGGTGAGGTGGAAAGCTGTAGGCCCTGACCTTTGTCAAGGAAATGTCAAGAAATGAACATCCCCATACTTCCCCTGCAAGTCATCAAAAACATGCTCTCTTTAAGCTATGTATTCTTGTAGGGGAAGAAGAGGCAGGGGCCACTCTGAACTTCAGTAGCCCCTAAGCACACCAGCAGCAAGGCTGGAGGAAGGCAGCCCTCAGCTGACTGTCTAATGTGGGGGTCCTAGGTCACCCACACTAGTACCACACCACCTTCTGCTAAACCCACATCTACAGTTACACAGACCACTGTCACCATAATAACCAAACCAGCATGAGAAGATACTGTGTTTAAGAAAGAGGAAGACACAGTTTTCTAAAGATACTCATGCCCAAAACAAACAACAACAACAACAAAACCTTAAAATGTCGAGATTCTTGCACTTACAAGCCTAGAGATAGTCAAGTCTCTGTAGTGACAGACTTCCTGAGTTTCTGCTGGTCTGCATTATATTCAGAATACTGAATGCATAATCAGCCTGTTAGGTGTATGTTAACTTTGACATTTGCCCTAACAACCGTCAGGGATAAGATGCTGCTGCGTGCAGGAAGAGGGAAGCTTGGGTCTCCGGATTTTTCGCTCCCCTTTAACTTCTGGGGAAAGCATGAAAGCTGCTTTCCAGATTCCTAGCAACTGGAGCCAGAGCAAGCAAAACGACACTAAAGAGGAGCAGGAGAAGGACCTCTCTAGCATTAATACCTGAGCTTTGAACTTTCAGCGCTTCTTCCCCAGCCTTTTGAGTAAATGGAATACTTCTAATAATCACTCAGTGCAGTCCAAAAAATGTTTTGAAGGAAGAAAAAAAGCTCCATAATCTCAGGAAAGTGAAACAGAAGGCTTTACAATACTAATACCAAGCAGAATATTTCAAACCACTATGACAAACATGGATGTTGTTTCTGTTACTAACAGTTCTCCATCTCTTCCTCCAAATCCTATAAGGATAATGTAAATAGTGATAATTCCTCTCCCCACAGTTGAGTTTTTATCTGCTATAATTCTTGCTACTTTCTATACATCACTTTCATAATCATCATTATCAGTTATTGTAGACACTCTGGGCCTTTTGGCTATCAGCTTTATATCATAAATTGGCTCTAAATTAGAGCCATTTCCTCTTTTTGTAACACCTTTAAAGCCATGAAAGTATTCTTCTTTAGAGCATTTCTTTACACAAATAAAAACATTTGTTTCCTTTGCCAAGATTTTACTGACTAAAAGAAGAGGTTAGATCATGTAAGTTATGGCTGTTTTCCTTATTACTCTTCATGTATGAACAATGCATTTTAAAGCATATTCCAATAAAAAGAATAATATGAATGCATTAATAAAAATGAATAATCAGACATTAAAGTAATAGAAACAATAATTCTTTCAATCAACTTTTCAAGTACAGATTTCTGCTTAGTCACATTTAATTCTCTGCAGCATCTGCCCCAGAGATATTTCATAAATCCTATGTCTCTTGATTTTTGAACTTACATAAACTTGATTGGTCAGGGTAATCTGAGGACAAATAAGGGGTACATATTAAGATTAATCACCTCTAATAATTAATTAATAATTTATCCTACCTCCCCAAAGAAATTAATTTTCACAATATCCTTTGAAACTAATTTTTACTATTTCAAAAGAACTAGAGACAAAATATTAAAAGTCATACAAATTCATTCTGCAATTGATTAAGAATTGATACAAGGGCTAGGAAGATGGCTCGGTGGTTAAAGGCACTTGCTTGCAAAGCCTGCTAATCTGGGTTCTATTCTCAGTACCCATGTAAAGCTAGATCCACAAAGTGATATATGCATATGGAGTTTGTTTGCAGTAGCAAGAAGCCCTAGTGTACCATTCTCTCTCTCTCTTTTTCTTCTTCTTCTTCTTCTTCTTCTTCTTCTTCTTCTTCTTCTTCTTCTTCTTCTTCTTCTTCTTCTTTTCTCACTCCAAAATAAATTGAAAAAAAAATTGAGACAAAACCCAAGGACTGATCCAGACGGCCCACGGAGGAGGATATCCAGCTGATTGGGGATGGGGAAGAGGGGCATTGGGGAAATGGGGATAACAACTCATAGTTTGCCCACTAAATAATGTAACTCATTATGGACAATTTAAAAAAGGAACTCAAATGATAATAAAAAAACTACTGTCTCAAAAGAAGCTCATATTTATCTATTTAAATATACCTGTTGCTATCAATTCCCTACCATTCACTTCTGATATTACTAGATGCAAAGGAATCTGGCTTTCTTTTGTGATCAACCATGTTTGAAGCCCAAAGTCTGTGGTTTTCAAATGTTTGATCCTACTTTACCCTGCAACCTGCCTTTCAGCAGAGAGTTCACATTCATCAATTTTGACAAAATATTATTAGTGATGCAAGAAGGGAATATAAAATCCTCACTGTCAAGGTGTCTTCATAACAAGTAATTTGTAGACAATTTAATCTCATTTAAAAAACTGGGAACCAAATATATATTATTATCGATCATTTGAATAATGAAAAGAAAATAGAAGAACTTTCCGTTTGTTGTTTTGTTTGTTTATTTTAGACAGCCCCTGGTCCCATGGTCCCATGTAGCAGACTGTCCTCAAACTCACAGCAATCCTACCTCAGCCTCCCAAGTCCTTGAATTACAGGCATGAGCTACCAATGCTGACTTAGTCCTTTTCTTTCTCCCTCCGTCTCTCCTTCCCTCCCTCCCTTCCTTCCTTCCTTTGTTCCTTTCAGAGAGAGCAAGAAAGAGAGACTTGGTGCTCCGGAGCCTATTGTTGCTGCACCTAATGAACTCCAGACACATGCAACACTTTGTGCATCTGGCTTTACATGGGTATTGGGGAATAAAACCTGGACTATCAGACTTTGCAGCAAACACCTTTGATTGAGCCATCTCCCCAGTCCTAGTTTTCTCTTCTTAATAAGAGTTTTTGAATTGATAATTGTAGGCACATTTCTCTGACCTAAATGCTAAATTAAATTCAGAGTGCTATAATGGGCTTAATTATTCTCATAAAGTCACCGCTGAGTCCCTTATGCCCAAGTGTGAAGCTGCCCACCTCCCAGTCCACAACTCAGATCCTCGGTCCATAGCCAGATTCCCTGGTGTTAACTCTGTACAGGACACTGGTCTGGCTCCTCACTCTCCTCCCTCCGAGCACTACTGTCACATGTTGAGAGCAGCATGGAGTGCGCTAGAAATCAGAGACCCCTCCTCAGATGCCCACTTAGCAGCCCTTAACTGCAAGGTGAGCATGAACCCATAAGAGGTGGCTCAACCCCCAGAAGATATCAAGGCTCCTTCACACAAAGGGCACAGGAATTCCAAATATTAGTTCTCTTCCTCTTCGGCATCTGCTGGGGTGTTTCGCTGCCCACTGTAAACTGAATTAGGGTTTGTGGCATGCTGTAGACAGACAAAAGGCTTAAAGGTTAAGAGCAACTTTACTAAGGAGTCAGACAGAGACCCAGAGAGAAAGAGATGTTTGCTGTCCCACCATAGGAATGAAAACCCTATCTTAACCCATTCTGGTACTGGGGCTTCTTTGCTTCTGAAATGCTGAGGAAAGGGATAATGCAAGTGATGTTCTGTGGGTCACTTGTGCCTCAAGAGCCTTTTCTTTGTTCTCTAGTTGATCAGCCATCAGCAGCCAAATTGCAATGATGACTTAATTGGATCTCATAAGTGAATTAATACTAATTAATAGCTTCCTGCATTGTTTTTCCCTAGAGTAAATGCATTTAAAAATGTCTTTGAGAACGAGGGAAATGCTCTATTCAAAGGAGGCCATGATGCAAACAGCACAGCCCTGGAACCTGGAGGCTTCAGCTGACCTGGGCTGCTTCAAAGTAGCTCTCCATCTGCAGCTTCAGTTAAACAAAGATGGGACCTGATGCACCCATTTCAACTCGAACTGCAATTATTCTTCAAAATAGTCTGTGTTTCAGCAAGTCTGATAACCTATGAAAGAGAAATGGAGACAGACATGGAGGATACCCAACATAGCCCACAGTAGAAACCCAGAGACTCTTAAGATCTCAACAGTAAAGCAGACTTAAAACTCACCCAACATGATTCCGGGAACTCTGTGAAAGTGGGGCAGAAAGATTGTAAGAGCCATGGTGAGGGAGAATATCTAGAGACACTGCCCCCTTAACAACAATACACAAAGAAAAAAAAACTGGCTAATGCTTGTATAATCCATAACTCCCTATCCCATGGAACGTTCCAGTAATCCCAGTGAGGTGGGCCCTCAGTGGGTTGGGGACAGGGGAGAAGGAAATGGGGGTACCATGATAAGACTTGTTTATACAACGTATCTTATTATTAACAATAAAAATGTTTAAGAAATAGTCTATTTTTGTCATATATAGATGTGTACTAAGTTCTATGATAATTTGTGATGGGGATTTCAGAGAACCTTATTACACTGTGGAGACTATTATATACTCATTTGTTTATATATAACATGTATATAATTCATGAGTGAAAACCCTTTTCTTTTTGCAATTTTGATTCTGCTAGGCTGGAGGGAGAGAGTTCAGTCAGTAAAGTACCTGCCTCACAAGCATGAAGGCCCAAGTTCAAGTCCCAGATCCTATGTAAAACATTGGCTTTGGTGGTAGACACCTGTAATTCCAACACTAGGGAGATGGAATAGGAGGGCTCAACTTCCCAGTCCATTTAGCCTAATTGGTGAACTCTAGGCCAATGAGAGACACTGTTTCAAAAACAGGTAGATGAATATAGGTTAAATGAGACAACACTGCTATTTTGGCTAGCTCCTGATGGGTGTAGCCTCTCTGGTTCTTGGTCCATTATTGATTTTATATGCACTTTTCAATTCAATTTCAAATAAATTAACAATATAATTTCTCCACCCCCAAAATAAATAAAGATGAAGGCAATTTTACATACTAAAAAAAAAAACAAAAACAGGTTGATGGAAATCCTGAGTATGACACCTGAGGTTGTCCTTTGCCTCTACACACATGTGCGCACACACACGCACCTACACACATACAAACATGTATACACATGCATACATGAATGTGTAATACACACAACCCCTGTCATTAGCACCTACATAAATACAACATAGGCATATTTGGTTTCAATGATGGAATAATAGACTTTCTTATCCCTTCTTCTCTCCAAAACTTTCCCATGGACAAGAGAACAAAGAAGAGTAATGTGAAGTCTATAGAGCCAAGAGATATTTGCAGCCCTAAGCCACAGTCTATGAGGATGGGAAGGTGGAGACGGGAAGAACAGCACCTCACCTGGAGAAACAAAGGGAGCTCCAGACATTCCTTTAGCAGGAAGCAGGCTGGGCCACTTTGTTTAATGCCACAGTCTGGAAATGGAAGGCAAAAGAAATTCTAGAAAGTAGACATGAGACTAGAGCCTAAACTATATAAGTTTATATAAGGAGTATGAAGAAACACTCCCCTAGGCCCCAACCTCCCAAGTGATGTGGTCAAGTGACAATCTTTGCACTCTCCCATGAGAAAGAGGGAATGTAGAAGCGCTCTGGGTAGGAGCACAGATGCTGTAAATGTGAGTAGACCAGAGCAGACACTAAACATAGCTGGGATCTCACCTGATTCCACAATGCCAATAGCTTTATAATCTTCCAATTCCTCCTTTCCCAAGAAACATTGTTTTTAGAGATCATGCATCTCTAAAACAAGAAAGTAATGTTACAAAAACTATAGTAACTCCAAAGATAATAGATCTTAGAAATTAAACCTTCAGTGGCTAGAATCTGTGAGGATAGCTCAGTACTTAAGCATGTACTGAGCATACATGAGACTCTGGCTTGTATATCCAGTGCTCCCCAATGTCTTTGTGTGTGCATGTGTGTTGGCTAAATGGAAAAAATTCGGTGAAAGAGTTGGAAGAAAGAATCATAGAACCAAAAAAATTTCTCAAAATAAAAACCATAAATGTCAAAAATAAGGATTATTTTGGGAAGTGTAACATCCAACTAATAGGAATTCAAGCAAAAGAGAAGACAGAAAACAGTGATTAGGAAAGAATTGAGTTAAAAAAACTTCCCAGAATAAAAGAATATAAGTTTTAGATTCAAAAAGTAAGTGATCAGTTCAAGGAATGAAAAACAGACCATCCAAAGCACGGTTTCAGGATAGTATGGATTGAGGCCATTCTTAAAAGCTTCCAGAAGAAAGAAAAAAATTAAAGACTATGTACAAACTCATAGAAATCTAGAAGGGTGATGTCAATGAAAATATACATAGCTGAAGACTATAAAAGGTTTAGCTAAAGAAGAAAAGACCAGATGTGATAAATACTTATTCCGAGGAAAACAAGTAATTCTGAAAAAAAAAAAATGTAGCCATATTACATTACTTGCTAGCAGTAAATGTGGTTCATGGTTTTAATGATGATCTTGAGAAAAATACTGGGCAGAAACTGTAACAGAGCATATTAAGGATAAAAAGAGAGATTAAGAAATATAAGTGAGCAAAATCTCACTCAAGATAATTGATAAGACCTACATTTCCACATAAGACAAGACAGCACACAGAGGAAAGGGGGGAACCAGGCAGCAACTGGGGCTTGCTGATCTTACAAGCTTTTCACTTTCTCATGTACAAAGCTGCATTTGTATATTACTTCGACACTGTAAAAGTCTAGTCTAAAACAAACCAACAAAAATGACAACTCTGTATTAAACATACTGTGACTAGGTGGAATAAAACTGGTTATCCAATGAACAGTTTCAGACTACTAACAGCCTCACATCTAATGCCATGCTCAGCTGTTCTGGGGAATTAAACTATTGTTTTGAAGAATCCTTTAATAAAACCGGTCAGAATTGCCTCTGCAAAGTCCAGAGGGATTCAATGGTGAACTGTCACTCAGAGAATCTGACTTCTCCTCTAGGGGTGGGACAGAGGCGTTACTTCCACTCAGATACCTGAACCAACACGTTCAACACTATTCTTCATCCCACAGTCAAACCAAGCCAAAAATCTAATATCCAACTAGGTTCCCTGGGCTGCGAAGCACTGGGCATCACCTTTGGCTCCCTTCTCACGGTGCATGGTGCTGAGCATCAGCAGCTCTGCTTTCAACCTGCTCAGTAACTTCTAGAAAATTACTTTGATGTCCACCAATTTCTCCATTTGCCAAATAATGGCAATGAGAAAACCAGCCTTGATAAAATTCCAGTTTAAACAACAGCAGGAAGTATGACATAAACGCAAGTTGCTGTTTTGATTATGATTGATCTTTGGCAGCACTTCCTTTGAAGATAAACTCTGGAGTCAAATATCTAGTCTTCCTCTGCTAAGGAACATATTGCTGAGAAATATGAAATCTTTGGGCACATTAGTTAACACTACAAAGATTGATTTTTTTTTTCTTGCTGAATATAGACTCAGAAATATTTTGCCCACTTAGGTTTGGGCCACCTGTGTGTCTGTACTTCCATTTTTTGAGAATTCTCCTTCAGGCAGCAAGAATTAGCACCTCCTCCTTCTTTTTCCATCTAAACCAAAGTTTTTCCCTCAAAAAACTCCTCTCTGGGGCTCTCACCACAGTCCTTCTTTGGATAATCTCATATGAGCACATACCTTCTGAGTAATTGCCTTCAGAAAGAAAGTTCTGGCATCCTCCTAAGCACCATCTCCATTTCCTTCTTCCTGCTCACCACCAGCAGAGACATCAGAATCTTCTCACTGCTCTTTTCTACAGTTGTTGGCAATCTAGTCGTTGAGATTTTTTTTTTAAAGAATACCCCTCCCTGCTTCTCTCAAGCCGTTCATGGAGAGTACCCTGAAAATCCCCAAATTTCATTTGCATGTTCTCTTCCTGTCTCTCCTTATCATCCCACAGACACTGCTGGTAACAGATCCCAGCACTGACATCTCTGACAGCCTAATTTGTCCCTTCACACTCATTAGTTGCCACTTCAATCAATCCTGCTCAGGGTGGTTTTGGTCAATTGCTTCTGCTTTTAAACAATGAAAGGTCCCTTACTGCCACACTTGGTAAAGAAGACTCTACATGTGAATGACCCAACTTAACACGTCTCCAAACCTTGTATGTTCTAGGTAACTCACCAGACAAACTAGCATATTCCTGAGACGTGCCTGGCATTTTGTGGGTGAGGAGAAAGAGAGCTTGAATTAAGTACCCACCCTCTCTCTCAGTAATCTTTCAAGGCCCATAATGGCTGCCTTAATTTCTCCACAACCTAATATTCCTTCCTCCTTGGCACTTGGCTCCTCACAGCTACCAGCTCTGTGTGGTTTTGAGTAGCAAAAAACTCATTTTACTCATTTATGGCCTTACTGCCCGTACCTAGCCTCCTTCCCACTCTCCCTCAGGAGGGGAGGAAAGCTGTCTTCCTCATTTTTTCCGGTTGCTGTGTCTGCATTTTGCACATGTCCTGCTCAAGAGACATATTTGCACTGAAACTCATGAAATCAGCCTCCAGATACTTTCCGAGTTCATCAGACATTTTCACAACAGAAACATACAGTAATCTCTGATGATGCGCTATTTGAGTCTAGTTTGCAAACAACTGAGAGGAAGTAGCTTTGTTGGATTTAACGGTTAAGTCAAGAGTTCTATCAGAGAACAAAAATATCCCCTTTAGTGATTGTAGCAGATAACACTCTTCCATCAGTCTGTTAAAATTCCCAAGTGGAAAAGTCTGGAATGTGGAACATAGAAATGAGCAACAGGGTTTTTTTTTTTTTTAATGTGGGACTCTTTCATGAAAACAGAAAGGATCAGGAGAGAGGAGGAAGAGATCTCAGGGAGGTGGGAACTGGAATGCATAGAGGAAGAAAGCCTGATGGGATGAACTAGGGGAAGGAAGGGATGTGGGTGTGGGTGACACAGAGGAGGATAGTGTAATAACATATATGAAGATGCTATGATGAAGATCATTACTTTGTAATGATGTGACCTAAATGGTTAATGAAAGATCAAGATAAAAAGGTAGAATTATATCCTTGGGATTCTGTTGAAATTTAAACTGAGCTGTGCTATTCCACTTACTGAGCATGACCCTGGTGTTTGCTTTGCTAGATCGGCTCTCCTCCGAGTCCATATAATTTACTTTTAAACAGTGATACACAAACACTGCTAAACTGTGGCCTTTATTCTATTGGCTGCCATAGATATCAAGCCAGCCTCTAGGTCACCTCAAGTACGAAGAACTGCCACCTCCCTCCAGAAGCAGCATTTGCTAGTGTATATCTCCTTAAGGTAACCGGTCTTCTCAATGCCTACAGCACTTTTTATCAGTGATCGCAGCAGACAGCAGGACTAACACAGAACCTACTCCAGGATTTTGTGACTTCAAAACGGAGACCCCTAATCACTATCCTGCCCTCCTTTCTTAGATAAACCAGTTGCCCCATTGAAGGTAAGAGCAGAATTTTTAATGAATCAAGAAACTGAACAAGTTCTTTAAAAAAATTTTAAAAAAAACAGAGGCAATGTTTTAAAACCTTACGGAGTGCAGAAGCCAGCTAACACTGTGGTAATCCCGAAGGATGCACCTTCCCTCCATTTCCTGGGTCATTTCCACTGCACACTGTAATCAGCAGTCACTGAGTCACGGAGGGGCGATGCATCTTCCATTTAAACTCAGAACCCTTCCCGGAGGGTCTGCTCCCAACCACGTATTTCTGTTCATGTTTCCTACAGACAAGGCCAGCCAAGCCTTGGTACCAGTCTGAGCGTGGCAGGCCAGGCACGACTCCTAGGGGCAGGCAAGCCCCAAGCCTCCGACCGACAAGCTCAGGGCAGCAGAGGGCGCTGCAGGGCCTGGGTCCCGGCGGGAGAGTCACCTGGCCTCAGGCCGACCCCGCTAGGGACCCTGGTGCGCCCATTCTCGAAAGGATGCGCTCCTCTAGTAAGGAAAGGCCCAGGGGCGCCCCGCAGGCGGATCGCCCTCTTCATCTCTGTATCTTCGGTTTTCAAGGCTGTGATAAAAAGTCGTTTTCTCACCCATCTGAATGCCAACCACTACTTTGTTAAGAGTGAGGAAAGAAAAGAAGAAAAAGGAAAGGAGAGGTGAGAAGGGGGAAAGGAAGGGGAGGATAGGACAGGACAAGGCAGGAGAGAGCAGAGGGCCAACACAGTCACTGCCCTGAGCTGTCTGGGGCACCCAAGTTGTCCCAAGGCGTCTCTCGGCACTGCCTCCCTCGAGGCCTGGGTGTGACCGTCCCTTCGGGAACCTTCTGTCCATCCCTTACCCCACACTCGGTCTCCCCTCCCGGTCCCATCTGTGCGCCCCCAGGCGTTAGGGACCCTGGGTTCCAGGGTCTCCTCCAGGGCTCTGCCTCCGAGAGGAGCGCGCATCGCGGTCCCTGACCTCCGGGGCGGCCTGGGGCCCGGGTCCGAGTCCCCTTCGCGCCCCGGGGACCGGCTGCCGTCGGAGGCCCGGGGCCGGCGGGGCGCGCACGTGAGCCGGCGGAGCCCGGGCATCCCGCCCTGCGCCCAGCCCGCAGCCGCCCGCGGGGAAGCGGGTCGGGATCCCGGCTCCCGTCCTCCCGCCCGGTACTCACGCGTCGGGCCCCGGGGACGGCGGTGCGCGCGGGCCGGGCGGCTCCAGCCCTCCGTTGACGCCCCTCCAGCCCCGGCGGCGGCGCTGCGGCTCCGCGCCCTCGGCCTCGCCGTCCTCCTCCTCCTCCGGCGCGGGCAAGGTCACCCTCGCCGGCTCCCGGCACTTCTTGCCCTTGGTGGACATCGCGCCCGCCGCGCTCAGCAGCGGAGCCGCCGCCCGTCCAGCCGCGGGAGCCGCCGCAGCCGGGACGCCCGGGCCGAGCGCGCGGCCGACTGCGGAGCTCGGGGCCCGCGGCCGCGATGCCGGCTCCGCGCGCTCTGCCGGCCCGACAGCATCGCGGAGAGACGGCCGGTCCTGGGCGCCGAGGGAGGGGGAGGCGCGGGAGGAGGAGGGGCCGATTCCCCGGCAGACCAGCAGGTGGGGAGCAGAGAAATCCCAATAACTTCCTCCCCCAGCTCTCCTCCTTCCTGGGATGCTGAGCCCCTGGGCATCCTCAGACAAATCGGTCCAGGGAAGGAGAAAGGAGTTTGACCGGGATCTAGTTTTCCCACGCTGAGCAAACCAGATTTCCAAAGCATCGCTTTTGCGCTATGTTCTCCACGCCAAGGTTTGGGCTGAGCCCACAGGGCTTTAATGCATTTCCCTGAGCGCTCTGTACCCAACAGTGATCTTTTCATGAATCCCTAAAGCATCTAACAAGAATTCTGTACCTTTCATGAAAAATTTTTTTCAATAGAAAAAAATTGAAACAATCTCACTCAGTAACCCAGGCTAGCCTCAAACTCACAGCAATTCTCCTGCCTCAATCTCTCTAAGTATTTTTTGTTTTAGAATTGATTTATTTTTGCTTTGTACAGTTTTTTTTATTCATAATTAGATACATTGAATGAACAAATAATGAGATGGTATCCCCATTCCCCCAATTTCCCTCTTCCCTGTTCCCAATCAGCTGGATATCCTCCTCCGTGGACAGTCTGGACCAGTCCATGGCGTACTCTCTAAGTAATTTTTAAAATGTAACAGGATACATTTTAAACTTCAAGGACACTCATTCTTTTGTGAAGAAAAATTATGAAATTTTGATCAGCAGACATCTTGGGATCAAGCAACCTAGCTATATTTTATTTATTTATTTATTTATTTATTTATTTATTTATTTATTTATTTATTTATTTTTGTTTTGTAGTAGTGCTGGGAATGGAACCCAAGGCCTTGGGTTTACATATGACTTTGTCACTGAGCATCGGCCTCTGCTTTTTGCAGAAGTGAACATAGAGGCCTAGAGAGACTGAGTAAAGTACCTCAGGCAAGTGAGTGCAGAAAAGACCCAAGAGAGGGCTCACCTGGGAAGGCTCACAAAAATAGCAGACATGCTGTGAGCAGATAAAATAAGATTTGTTCATTCTTAACTGTGTCTAGTTACACTGTACTTTAAGGAAGAACAGTTCTTCCAAAACTCAAGCCAAACACAAGGAAGAAAATGTAGATCCCTTTGATTTGATTCTTTAAAATTAAATAAAGGGGGCTGGATGTAGCCCAGTGAGTAACATGCTTGCCTAGCGTGCACATGGTCTGGGTTCAATCCCCGGTACCACATTAGCCAGGTATGTTGATGCCTGGAGACATAGAGGCAGGAGGATTAGAAGTTCAAGGCCAACCTCGAATACTTAGCTAGCTTGAGGCCAAGCCTGGGCTATATGAGACCAAGTCTCAATAAATAAATAAATAAATAGTGCTGTGCATTTATCACATTGACAGTATATGTATATTTAAGGATGCAATGGTATTAATTTGGACATCTGGTTCAGGGAAAACAGGAACAGGTAAACATCATCTAATGATTTATAGCCAGAAATTGTTTTCACTTGTTACTTCATATGAGAGCTTTAGTTTCCACAAGTAAGTTATGAGATCCTTTTGATTCCACCTTTAAGTTCTTCTAAAACTGACTGCCTTCTCCACACTAGTAATACTGCCTCCTTTCAGGCTCTCATGGTCCCCCCTGCCTTCCAGTACTGCAACACATCTCTCCCATGAGAGAGATCATGCTCAAAGCAAGTCTGATTGTGAGTTTCCTCCATAGAAATCTCTGATGGCTTCCCACACTTTCAGATTTAAAATTCTGACCCTAATTCTTTAGTCTCTCTTCTCCCTTGTCCTCATAGACATTCGAACTCCAGTAACCCTGGGCTTCCTGTTCATCACCTATTTGTCACTTTCCCATTCCCCACCTCTGTATATGCCATTCCTTGACACAAAAAGGTCTCTTCCCTTGCCCTACTTCTATTTTTCCTTGAAGACCTGGATTAAAGGTGGCCTCGGGTCTGACAGCCTCATCCATCCTGCTGAAGTCCCCATAGTCTGTGTTCATTACAGCACTGTCCATACTACAGTCTCACCACTGAGCACATCACATAAATTAACTCCTTATGTGTCTTTCTATTCTTTAAGCTGTTCCTTTTCACTTGTTTTGAGCCACTTGGGACTCATCTTTCTGAGTAATTGATGTGCAAGACAAACTCAAATATGTGTTGAATGAGTTACTGAAGTCTATAGGTACTTCATAATACATCGATGAGTTCATGAACTGCCCTTCTGAGACTCCAGATAGAAGCCTTCGAATGTCAGAGTCCCAGAGGACTACCATAGCAACCTTTCAAGGATGGAGTGGCTTAAACAACAGAAATTCTCACTATTCTGGGGCTTGAAAGTCTGAGTTCAAAACATCAGCAGGGTTAGCTTTTCTACAGCTTCTCTCTTTGGCTTGTGGGTGCCTCCCCTAGAGTCTTCTCTATGGACCTGTAGCCCAGTCTCTTCTCTCAGAGGAAATCCACTCAAGCTGGATTGGGCCTCAACTGATCACCTCATTTTACCTTCGTTGCCTCTTTGAAGACCTCATTTCCAACTACTGTCACATTCTGAGGTACTGCTCTTTAAGAGTTTTGGGGGACACAATTCAGACTATGACACATCTTGACTTTCCTGGCTAAGAGAGTGGCTCCATTAAGAGTCCAAAATTTTTATTCTTCAGAAGTATGGCATCTGGGTGTGGTGTCTCAGGCCCATAATTCCAGCACTCAGGAGGCTGAGGTACTTTATGAGCTCAAGGTCAACCTGGGCTGAAGAGTGAGTTCCAGCTCAGTCTACCTGGGACCCTACCTGAAAAAAAAAATGTGGCCTTAAAGATTAAAGAAATTAAAGAAAATCCAGAGGAGAGGAATTTAAAAGAAAGTAGTTCTTGGAAGAAAGGGTGTGGCAACACATGCCTTTAATCCCAGTACTTGGGAGGCTGAGGTAGGAGCACTGCTGTGAGTTTGAGGCAAGCCTGGGTCAATAGAGTGAGTTTCAGTTCAACCTGAGCTGGAATGAGACTTTACCTTAAAAAGAGAGGCGGGAAATATGGCATCTTCCAAGCACAAGCCAACATGTGCTTTTTTATTTTCTTCTGTAAAAGAGGGGTCTCGCTGCATGTCCATTGATGGCTTCCTCTGTACTAGGTAAGTACAAGCTTGCCCAAGGTACATTCCAAATCCATTTATTACTTCTTTGGGGAACCAAGAAAAATCAATATTCACGATATACAACTGTTGATGCAGGTTGTTTTCAAATAGAAGTTAGCCACTGAGCACTAGTGAACAATAAATCTCATTGTTATTTAAATAACTTTCATTGTTATTGAGCACTAGTGAAGAATAACTTTCATTGTTAGGTGTAAATACAATTAGTGAATAAACAACAAAAAACTGTTTTCTTCTTCAATTTTGAAGAAATTCTATACCTTTAAAAAAATCTGTGTTACCAGGATTAGCCAGTGGAACAGAAACCAACGATTTTTGACACAAAGACCCCTAAGCTCACAACCTTAAAGCAAACTTATTACTCATCCACCACGACTCAGGGAACAGAGCGGAAGAGGGGGCGGAAAGATTGTGAGAGCCGTGGTGGGGGAGACTATCCAGAGGTACGGACAGGAGAACCTGGCTGATTACTAGTCTATCCATGGTCCCCTGTCACAAGGACTGATCCAGACGACCCATGGAGGAGGTTATCCAGTTGAGGGGGGAGGGGAGGGCAGTGGGGAATTGGGAATAACAACTCATTGTTTGTCCACTAAATGTTGTAACTCATTATGGATAATAAAAAAAAAATCTGTGTTACACGCTATGGAAGGTTTCTGTTCCTTGTTCTCAGCACCTCCCCTCACCCTTTTCTCCCTCTCCCTCTCTCTCCTTTCCCCTCTCTCTCTCTCCAGGATATCTATCTGTGACACATCTGTTTTGTTTTTGTTTTGTTTTTTGAGGTAGGGTCTTGCTCTAGCCCAGGCTGACCTGGAATTCACTCTGTAGTCTCAGGGTGGCCTTGAACTCAAGTTGATCCTCCTACCTCTGCCTCCCGAGTGCTGGGATTAAAGGCGTGCGCCACGCCCGGCGTTCTGTGACACATCTGAAAAGACACTATGATAGTTAATTCATGGCACCCAGCATGCATATTAGACCTGGTGGTTTCCTGGAGGAATCAAGAAGTGGAGATAGAGAAATTGTTCCAAATAGTACACATCTCTCTACCTTCCTAAAACTGGAAGTCCTCTCCCAAACACACTTTACTTTTTAAAAATAACCTTACATCGTTAATTTTTAATGTGTGTGTGTGTGTTTGGGGTGCACAAGGACATGCCTGTACATGCATGTAGAAGCTAAAGGACAACCTCAGGAATTGTCCTCAAGAACACTGTCCACCTTCTTTGAGACAGTATTTTTTCCTTGTCCTGGAGATCACTAAGTGGACTAGACTCCCTGGGGCCAGTGAGCCCCAGGGAACTGTCTGTCCCTACCTCCCAAGTGTTGGGATTACACATGCCCACCACCATAACCAGCGTTTTTATGTAGTTCTGGCTCTCAAACTCAGGTCCTTATGCTCAAAAGGCAAGCACTTTACTGACTGAGCTATCTCCCCAACATCTTAGATTATTAATTTTGTTAACAGTATAGGCTAATGAAATGGGAAATACTACTGTGTATCATAACAATTGAATCCCAAAATACAGGATCCCTGAATTTATGATGTAGTAATTAATATCCTAGTGCTCTTTTTTCTTGGTGTGTGTGTGTGTGTGTGTGTGTAATGTGGTGTGTGTCTGGTGCATGTTTGTGTAAGTGCCCAGGTGGTACCCCCTGTGCTTATCTTAATGGAGCAGGGCTCCCTAGCTTGCAGTGCCAGAGTGGAACACGGGGTGTCCAGTTCCATTATTCTTCTGCCCATTCTTATTTGAGCCAGAGTCTCTTATTGATCTCAGAGCTTGCTGTTTTTTTTTTTTTTTTTTTAATGAACTCTGGCCATTTGGGGGGCTCTGCTTTCCTGTGAGACTGGGGTTACTACAGAGGCACATGGTCATGCCCAGCTGGTTATGTGGGTTGGGTGGGATCAAACTCATTCTCTCAAGCTTCTTGAGTCCCTCATGCTTGCCCAGGAAGTGTTCCTAACTACTGAGTAATATCTCCACCCCCACACCCCCAGTGCCCTTTATACAGAATTTACAGTTTCCTATAAACTGTCATTAATGCTTTCAATTCTCACAGGCCAAGCAGTGTCATACAGTTCCCAAACTTAAAATATGTATTTTGACAATTTCTTCATGAGTCAGAGCTTAAAATTTACTTTGTTATAGGAATAAGTTATAAATGATGACCGTACTTCCAGGACAGTTAGCTTAAACTTGTCTTAGTAACCACATGAAGTATGTAAAAGTCCCAGATCTGCTGTTCCCAGGCTTCATGACCATTGGAAAGCTACTTAATCTCTCTGAGCCTCTATCAAAAGACGTGATACTCACGTGATAGTAGCTATTTCATAAGACTGCTATGAGGACTTTGTATTAATGGTGGCTAGCACTGCCTGTTAGTAGGCACAGTGCTGAAAAGCTCCTTGCTGGGAGGGGTCACAAGCAGTAGCCCATATGGGGGCTGGATGGCTGTCTTATAACCTTGGAGATAGATGTAAATTAGGCAAGCTTCATTGGTTAAGTCTAAATGTATATGGAAGAGCTTGGTTGATTGGTGGGAGGAGAGGGCAGACTCAGAAAGTGCCTCAAAGTTGGGTGGAATCCATGAAAATGAAGGAGGAAGATCCAGAAAGCTGTTTCCATTGATCATTTTGAGTCAGGCTGGGTTGCCCTCTCGTCTCACTAATCAGGGTGGCGCCTGTGATCGTTTGGGCGTTTGTCACTACTTACCTCTGGCTACCTTGCTCTTAAACTCTTCAATCTACTCATCACCCCAGCACAGATAACTTTAATTGTCATGATGTAAATGGAGCAACTACTTCAACCTAAAGAGGATTGCAAGGGTATGGCTGTTCCTCAGAGGGAATCTATCTAATGGCCCAAGATGAAAAGTTTCTGTTTTGTCTTACGATGTCTCATCACCATGTCTGTGTAGGTATTTTTCTTTGGTC
Organism: Zapus hudsonius; assembly: GCA_004024765.1. Lineage (NCBI taxonomy): Eukaryota > Metazoa > Chordata > Mammalia > Rodentia > Dipodidae > Zapus > Zapus hudsonius. Next base: position 26,597 of record PVHP010020039.1, read on the forward strand.
TTTTCAACATTCTTTCTGCCTCCTCTTTCACAATGGTCCCTAAACCTTGGAGGGTGTGGTAGAGGTGTCTTACTTAGTGCTGAACCCTCCACTGTCAGTTCTCACTTTCTTAGAGAACGAACATATAGTATTTGTCTTTCTGAGATGGACTTAATTTACTCAATGCTTATTTCTAGTTGCTTCCTATTTCTGCAAATGACATGACTTCATTTTTTAATGGTTGAAAAATCTATCATGGATACATACCACATATTCTTTATCCATTCCTCTGTTGATAGACACCTGGGTTAGTTCCATAACCTAGCTATTGTTGATCAGTGCTGTAGTCAACACTGATGTGGTCATACCTCTGTGGTGTGTTAACTTGGAGATCCTTTGGATAAATACACAACCCAGAAGTGATATAACTATGTCATATGATAAATCTATTTTAGTTGCATTTATAAATTATTGAGAGAGAGAGAGAGAGAGAGAGAGAGAGAGAGAGAGAGAGAGAGAGAGAGAGAATGGATGGGCACACCAGGGCCTCTTGCCACTACAAACTCCAGACACATATGCCACTTTGTGCATCTGGTTTTATGATCATACTAGGGAATCATACCCAGGTTGTCAGACTTTACAAACAAGCACCTTTAGCTGCTGAGCAGTCTCCCCAGCCCCTAATTGTAGCTTTTTTGGGAGAGTCTCCATACTTATTCGATAGAGGCTAGACTAGTTTATATTCCCATCACAAGTTTATAAGGGTTCTCGTGTTTCCACACCTCACTAGCATTTGTTTTTGTTTGTTTTCTTAGTGTCTGACATTCTGACTGGCCCCAGTACTCCATGAATATCTGAAAATCACGGTAAAGAAAAGGTCCTGGTCTGAGAAGGGAGTGGGCAGTAGTTAAGGGGCAGAGCTGGGGGCTGGAGAGATACTATGATTTGTCTCAGACTTAAGACAATAGAGCAGAAATGTGTCATTGCTTAGGGACAGTTCTCCAGGAGCACCTTGCATGTCTAGCCATCTCTCCAACAGTCACAATGGCTGTCTTTGTGCTAGAACATTTTTTCAAGGATGCTTGTAATGGCCCTGGGTAATGTGCCTGTCTCTAAACCAGTCTGGTAAAGCATGTGCTTACTGTCCAGTATGATATATAAAATACTGTCAGCCAGACATGGTAACTCACATCTTCAATCACAGCACTCAGGAGGCTGAGGCAGGAGGATTTCCATGAGTTGAAGGCTACCCTGAACTACATAGTGAGTTCCAGATCAGCCCTAGGCTGGGAAATGATCCACTGTCATAAATACAAACAAACAAAAAAGTTGTCCTTAAGACCAAGGCTGTTTTGGCTTATGGCCACCCAAACTCTCAGGGTTCTTTTCTTAAGGCCATCACTGCTCTGCGGAGCTCCTCTGGCTGGCCCTTAGTGTCACTGTGGAAATGAGAACTAGTGCCAGTGCCCAGCACTAGCTGCTGCTATGGCTGTAATCAGCAGTCCTTTGTCTGTGGCCAGGGAGCTTTGTACCTCATGCCAGAATCCATGAAACTGGGTGACCACCTCGTTAGCCTGCGAGCAGGGCAGAACCCAGACCCTTCATGATTCTGTATAATTATTATTTTACAGATGAAAAATTTCACAGCTCTCCACAGAGCAGAAGTCCCCAAGAGTAAATGAAGTTCTTAACGAGCTTGTAATAGCTATCCCTTGTGACTGAGTGTGTTATGAATCCATTCCTCTCTGCCCAAGTACTCTTCTGCACACTTGCTAATACAATTGTTAAATGTGAAATCAGTATCAAAGGAATCAACGCTGTCTACCCTGTGAGATAGATGTGAGGGTGTCACTGAGGAATGCCAACTCCAACACCAGGCACTACTTTTGAAAGCTATTATGTTTAGAGATTTGAGGGAAAGTGGGGGAAACCTTAGCATTCATTTTTGACCTCACTCCGTGTGAGTGCTCAGAAAACAAATCTGGCCAGCCTTTATTTTTGGCAAGGTTAAAAACAACTCTACTTCATTCTAATCCCTATGATCCCTGCCGACCTTCTTCCAAAAACTATTTAAAGGCATGTTCCTCAAAGTTATATTTGTCCTTCCTTGAGGGCAAGAGAGCATTCCAATGGCATATAAGTGGGAAGCTGGCAGACAGGTTGTCTAAGTCACCTGTCAGAAAAAAAGGCTAGAAAATAGAACAGTTCGGTCCTTCAAGTCCTGGTGAAATAGTTGCTTATTTATTAATCGTATCTGGCCTCGATTTCACTATATGTCAACAATACCAATTAGGAGACAAAGAGTAATCCCTTCACTTCTCTCACAGACACTTTGTGTCACGTTTTTTCTGTTCATCATGAATATCTCCTTCAGCTTCTAAACACAACCTCATTCTAAGGCATTGTCTACAATGCCTGAATCTCTGTTCTGCTCCAGCTTAATTTTTACATATATGCACTAACACCCTCATTACATTATAAAAGGTTTTTAAAATGTAATTGGCTTGCCTCTACACACCTTTTAAATGCATTATGTCCTTTCTTAGAAGAGGTTTAGATGCCAGATAGAATTTTCATTATGTGGCTCCCATCTTAATCCACAGGTCAAGTTTGTTAGCAACTAACTTTTTCTTTCTGATTTGTGTGTGTGTGTGTGTGTGTGTGTGTGTGTGTGTGTGTGTGCGCGCACACACACACACACACACACACACACACACACACATGTTTATAGGGCTTATAGGTGTTCTTGTGTGTGTGGGTGCATGTGGATATGCAGGTATTTGTGTGTGTGGTGGTCAGAGATAGACGTGTGTTTTCCTAGATTACAGTGCATTTTATTTACTGAAGCAAGGTCTCTTGCTTGAAGTCAGAGCCTACTTATTCAACTAGTCTAGCTAGTAAGTTTTTCCCAAGGTCCTTTGTCTCTGCTTCCCAAGTGGAGTTAGAGTTGGGCTGCCATGCCCACTGGGCCTGTTCCCAGGTACTGAGGGTCCACATCCAGCTCCTCATGCTTGCAGGGCAAGTGCTCACCAACTGAGCCATCTCATTAGCTCCATAACCACCCTTTTCCCTTGTGTCTTTCAGTAATGGAATTGGTGCTCAAAGGGGACTTTTTAAAAAAATATTTTATTTATTCATTTTCAAGCAGATATGAGAGAGAGAGAGAGAGAGAGAGAGAGAGAGAGAGAGAGAGAGAGCGCACCAGGTCCACCACCTTGTGGGTCTGGCCCATGTGGGTCCTGGGGAATTGAACCCGGGCCTTAGGCACTGGAAGCAAGTGCCTTAACCGCTGAGCCATCTCTCCAGCCCTCAAAGGGGACTTTTAATGACATCTGTGTGGGTTCTGAAAAGCCAGTGGACAGCACAACCTGTATTGCAAGGACTGGAAAGATCCAGCTGGTCACTTCCAAGTAACCAGCTTTGAAAAGTAAGCACTTCAGTCCTTTGGAAGTCTGTGCTCTTTAAGTCCAAGCTGTGGATATAACTCCTTCAGAGCTTTTCTCATATTTAGGAGCTGGGGAGGGGAATAGAGGATAGTTCATAAGGATCTATGTTGCTTTAAACCAGAAAGTAGACAGGTTATATATTTGAACATGCAATAGATTTAGCCTTGACTATAAAACAGGAGAATGACCCAAGTTGTAGCTGGAAAGTGGAAGCCTTGAATCTCAGCTTGATGATTTATTCTGGAAAAAAATCTATGCCTGCTGGACTCTATGGGCACCCTGTGAAGGTGACACTTCCACAGAGCCTACGAACAATGAAAAAAAAATCCTGGAACCTGTGTAAAGCAGAAAATTTCTGCACACCAAAGCATTTCTTAGAAATGTTATATTAGCCTTGGCTCCTAACAACAAAAAAGCAATCATTTCAGTAGGATATTTTTGTTTTATGAGGACATTTTTCCTCACTTAACTGTTTAGCTAGCAGCTTACAGTTCTGAAATCCCAAAGGAGAGAGAGAGAAAGAGAGATCCATACACACACATTGGCAAGGGGATGGCAGGCTCCCAAGCCATAAATGACTCCAATTTTCATGCAAAGTCAGATTAGTGAATCACAGGTGGATTTTAACCCAAAAATGCATTGAAGGGCCAACTCTACTAATAATGCCTTATTCAAAACAATCAGCGCATCCTTGGCTAGAAATATTATGCCTACTGTCGCCAAATACATTAAAACCAAGACAGCTCTGGAGATAATTCAGCAGCAGCAGCAGCCCAGTATCCAAAAATGAACTCACTCAGGAGGAATAATAAAAGAGGTTCACCAGCAGCAATAACACACCGAAGATTTATGGATTACCACAGTTGAAAATAGAAATAAAAGAGTTTAGTTGGAGTTTAGCTTTTAAGAGAACTTAAAAAGATTTTATTCATGACTTTACATATGTTATTATTTATTTATTTATTTTATTGTCCATAATGAGTTACATTATTTAGTGGGCAAACAATGAGTTCTTATCCCCAACTCCGCAATGCCCCCCTCCCCATCCCCAATCAGCTGGATATCCTCCTCCGTGGGTCGTCTGGATCAGTCCTTGTAGCAAGGGACCATGGATAGCCTAGTATTCAGCCCAGTTCTC
>PVHP010020040.1:0-30134 GCA_004024765.1 Zapus hudsonius
AAGGAAATAAAAAAGAGTTGAGCATGAAGAAGGATGAGGGAAGCTTAAAAGGCCATGGAAGACAAGAAAACACAAGGGGGAAGAAATGAGGAGAGGGACATTGTGAGGTTTGGAGCTGATGGAAGGAGAGGTGATAGAATCAACCAAAAGTTAGATTTGAAAATGCATAAACCAATGATACCTAAATCTCTGTATCCCAACAAATAAAATAAAAAAATATAATAATAATAGAAATGTAAAGTACTCATTACATCAATTGTGCTAATGGATTTATTTTATTTATTTGTTTATGTATTTATGTATTTATTTATTTATTTGAGCGAGAAAGGCAGAGAGAGAGAGACAGAGACAGAGACAGAGAGAGAATGGGTGTGCCAGGGTCTCCAGCAACTGCAAACAAACTCCAGACACATGTGCCACTTTATGCATCTGGCTTTACGTGGGTACTGGAGAATTGAACTCAGGTCCTTCTGCTTTTCAGGCAAATGTCTTAACCAGAAAACCATCTCTCCAGCCCCTACAAATTTTTAATACATAAATTTTCATCCCCACTGCTCCTATGGAGTACAGTTAATTTTCAGGTATCTGTATTTCTAATTTCTAAACATTCTTACAGTTTATATTTTAAATAATATGTTCTTTCTCATATATTATATTATATTCTTTCCAAATGATATTTTTCTCCTCAAATTTTACTCTTTCTACATAGTCCTGGTAAATAATTCAATTTAACTTTATAGATGTCTATAAAGAAGTTACACAGTGTAGGAAATGACCCACATTATACAGGCAAAGTTTTCATAAATATACTCAGTATTCTTCACCTTACTCATTTCCTAGCCAGCCAGGAAGAAAAAAATTTGGTACTTATTCAAATAGGGCAGAATAGAAAAGAGAGTTCAGAATTCAAAGGTATATATAGCTTTACCCAAGAGGGGATTTACAAGTCTCAATTGTTTTGAGAATACACTTGTACATACGCTCAGGTAAATTTCTTCTTTCTAATCATTACAACATGGCTCTCTCTCCTCCCATTCTTTAGTTCCTTTTTAGCAGTGCCAGATTTTGAAAAAAAAAAAAAAAATCTCATGTATCTCTCTGGAACTGGCGCCCACCATTGACAAGAGTGAAAGATATCATGTTTAAAAAAAAAATGCACTTGCTCTGTCAGCAGCACCAAAACAAATCTGGAGGGTTATCAGGGACATGGAGATTTCACTCTCAGATGACACAGAATGCAACCAGCTGCACTGAGATTGCATCCAAAATAGATACTTTGCAAATTCTCATCTAAATGAAAGTATAAATTACCAAAAGCAGTCTGACCGGTTATCTTTGACTAAAGTGATATACAATTTGCATATAAACTTCATTTCTTTTGCTAATTATGCAGAATAAAATGCATTCATTTTCTCTGTGATTATAGACCAACCCTGCCAAACACCTGTGACTGCCACAAATCCTAATTTGATATTTATTTACTTCAAAGCAATCTTATTATCTAAATGCTCTGAGTCATCAAAGGCCTTAATTATTGATAGTCAATTCGGCAGGGTTAGCTTCCGTGTCCTTGGATGGGAGTTTCTGATTTGCTCTTTCTTTTTAAGCTTTCCTTGGCTGTAATGATCACAGCATTCTGCTATTAAGTATATTGGAAACTACATTCTTGCTCAATTAGAACTAGATTGAGATAGTATTAAAAGGCCAAGATTGACAGCTGTAATTTTTAAGCTTCCCATTCATATTTCGAATCCTTGTGTATTCTTAATATTCTAAAAGTGCATTGTTTCTTTAAATACATTTTTTTTCAATCAAAAATACCCTTTTGGGGAAAAGGAACACCTTTCTATTTATATACAATTTTAGAGAGACAAGAGGAAATATATGTCATCCTTGCGGTTAGTAGGTACTTCATTCAAAGAAGTCAAGAGGGTAGAGTTGTAATGGGGAAATTTTGGCACAGCCATGTCTGGGATTTTACTGCTGCATTTACCCCTGAGTTCATGTCCTCTAATGCCAAAAGAATTTAGACACTTTGGACAGAATCATATTTCTTATCACACATTTAATCTAGATTAAATTCAGTTAAGGGAAAGGGAATTGGATAGGGAAGCATCCCAGTTACCATGTGGTCCGTGAGGTTCACAAATCATCATCAAGGTGCACAAAATCACCCAAAAAGTGGAGACAAAAGGAATAGCACACATGTTAAAGAGAAAATTCCCTCCCCCCTCTCTGATCCCAGTACTGAGATCAGAGAGAGGAAGGGGCACAATTTACTGGCCCAGTACCACATGCCTCTGTGATGGTCAGACCTCTCTGCAGAGGCAGCCCCCTCCCCCTGAGTGGGAGTTGTCTAGTTAGAGCTGCAACCGAGGTGCTAAAACTGATTGGTCAAATATAAACCAATCAGCTGTCTCTCTGGCTCACCTGAGAAGAACTTAAATTCTCTTCCCTAGAGGAAGTGGGCCCTTCTTTTCTTCATCCAAGTGGCAATGGAGTAGAGGGGACTGCTGACCCAGGCCTCAGTGAGGTAAGGCCTATACCCTTACCCCAGCTAATGGCTGGGGTGGGGCGGCAGGCTCCAGACTCTTTCTCTTATAAACCTTTCCTGTTTTATGATGGGAGCTCTCTGTTATCTTTTCTTCTACTACTTATTTAGCTAAATAATATAAGTTCTGTTGAACTCCCTGACATGTGTTCACACTGGTGGCTGGAGAACTGTGTATCTTTTCACATGGTGACTGGGAAATTTCCCCATCCAACTCCCCTTTCCGTAATTTACTAAGTTAGAATGAATGTGTAATTAAAATTTAATTCCATCCCTGTGTACAATTCTTTGGCATTAGAGGACACGAACTTGGAGAAGGGGGAGGGGGAGGGGGTTTCCAAAACTCTCTCTCTCTCTCTCTCTCACTCTCTGTGTTGCTTACAAATATTAATTATCAGCAATCTGTATCACCTCCAGCCCAACAGTCCAGACAGGAAAATGGCAGCCCCCCCCCCCAAGTTCAAGTCAGGACTTTTAATGATTTCTTTGCTGGGAGGAGTAGCATGGCTCCGGCCTGGGAGTGTCCTTGATAGTGTGACATGAAGTCACTGTGTGAGGCCATGTTGTCTCTACCTGTGGGAGGGGTCTTCCTCCTAATCCCTCTCAGGAGTTGAGGATGACCAATAATATTTTAAGGTGAAATTTCTTTCAGCATTGAATTTGCAGAAATGTTGTGGTAAACGGGTTAAATGTGAAGACCCACCTTGGCAAAATTTTAATACACTCTGAGGATGAATCTCCCAACCAGACACAGTTTTGGGAGGAAAGTATTGTTTGAAGTAACATATCCAGGAAAAATTCCATAATGGCAAAAGAGGCTGGCCCCCTTTTACAGGAGTAGAGAGAGAAACCCATCACCAGCAACTCCAAAAGCAAGCAGCACAATCAATCTCACAAACAGCAGGAACTCCAGGCTTCAGATCAGACTGTTCTTTGCATATGAATAGCTGGAATTCCAGACCCAGAAACTCCTTAGGGCTGGGCCCAAGGAGGATCTGGCCAAGGTGTCACACCCTCCAGTCAGGCAGCTGGAAAGAAACTTTAATAAACTCTTGAATCTATTGTGGGATACCCCTTCAAATTACCAGATTTACCATTGTGTATTTTGAGATCCAGTGTTCTATAGCTAATATTTTTTCAAGTAACATTTTATTAGAAATAAGTGATCATTATAAGCTTTGAGTGGAGTTTCAAAAGCATGTGGTAAGGCTTCTCAAAGCAGGGTCTTGGATTCCCATGGATACCTTGTGTTGCATGTCCCTTCAGGGTTGATTGAATTCCAAATAATTTCCATAATAGTACTAGAATTACAGCTGTATATTTGCTTTTCTTTCTCTTAGGAATGATATACTGTACATAATTAAGAGAAGGAAAACCAAAAGATAGTCATAATTACATGTACATGATATCATAAATGCTATTATTTGAATATGCCCAATAAAAATGGATTTGAAATTGATACAGGGTGAGCTGGCAGTTAGAATTTAGATGATGCCCAGCAAAATTTCTAATGTGCCCTAAAAATTAAGGAATACCCAAGTTCTTGTCTACAAAGTTAAAGAATTAAAACCATAGACAAGATAATAAGATATATTGGAAGACTGATACAGTAAATGATATGGAGAGTATTTTGGAATTCCCTCCTCCCCTGAGTTCACATCCTCTGATGCAAATGAATTATACACAGGGACAGATGTAGATCTTAATTACACACATTTATTCTAGAATTAATTACCTGGCAAAAGGAGAAATGCGATGGATTGGTCACCCATTCACCATGTGGTCTGTGAGGTTCATAAAACATACACAAAGTGCATAATCGCCCAAAAAGTGAAGAAAAGAAATAGAACACACGTTAAAGAAAATTTCCCTTCCCCCCATCTTGATGAGATCAGAGAGGGAGGAGAGATAGCACTCACCTGCCCAGTTCCAAACACTTCCAAGCCAGCAGTCCAGGCAGAAGGAAAAAAGCAAAAAGCCCCTTCCCAATTTTAAGTGCAGACTTTTAAAGATTTCCTTGCTGGGAGAGTGGCCAGCTGTGGCCTGGGAATGTCGTATGACATGAGGTCACCTGTCTGAAGCCATCCCTCTCTGCCTGTGGGGGCATCTTTCTCCTAACCCCTCTAAAGACTATTATTTATGGGAACATGGGGAGTTACAGAGTTCTCCAGCCACCAATGTGGGGAAAACACATGGAGAGTTTAACAGAATTTATGTTGTTCAGCTAAACAAGCATGAAGGGGAAAGATCATGAGAAGGAAAGATTCAGGTGGAAGAGAAATCCAGCCCCTCATCACAGGCTGTGGTGGGGGCTGGGGAGACCTTACCAGTCCCTAGAGAGTCAGAGGTTCTTCTTCTAAGCTATGTGGGTGAGGAAGAGAGGCCAGATTAATTGTTCAGTCAGTATTTCCTGCCCTAGGTTGGCAGAGAGACCATTGATTGGTGCAATAGGTTTTAGTGCCTAGGTTTGGCCTCTGGCTAGAGACACCTCCCACTCAAGGGGCAGGTGTCTATGGAGATGCCAGACCCATCACAAAATGTCACAAGTCCACACTATAGGCTGGAGAGAAGCATGTAGTGAAAGAACAGTCACCAAGGTCACTCTGACTTGCACAGTGGTTTAAACTGACTCTTTCACACCATAGAGATAATAGATTAGCCAAGTAAAAACTTTTATCTGCTTATCACAATTCTTTATAACATAAGTAAGCAATGACCAGTCAACAACTTATACTATTCTGATCCGAACAGTCTATCAACTAACTTGTTGGATTTCTCTTCTTCTCCATTTTTATGTGTATACCAGACCCCTCACATGCCATTTGACAGCACTAATTACTTATGGCCATCTCCAAAACTTGTGTGGAAATTTCATATCTGTTTTAATAGTGCTAAAGATGTAGGGCTCTTTAGAGATGGTTAGGTCCAGAGGGTTTTTTTGCCCCCATGAGGTGCTCAATGTTATGTAGTGATTTGAACGTACAATGTCCTCTGTAGCCTCAAATATTTGAATACTTAACCCCCAGTGATGCACTGTGGGAAGGTTTGGGAACCTTTGGGAGGTGGAACATTGCTGACAGAGGTGGGTTACTTAGAAATTTATAGCACAGTCCCACTTACCACACTGAGCTCACACTCTCTCCTTTCTCCTGTTGATGAGATGTGAGGCCCAGATACCTGATTCACCCATATTTTTTCCTGTCATGATGAAACCTCCCCTTGGAACTATAAGCCAAATTAGCACTTTCCTTTTGTAAGCTGCTTCATGTTGGGGTATTTTGTCCAAGCAATGAGAAATTAACTGCTGTAGAAAATGGTTCTTGAGAAGTGGCACTTCTGCTATGATAAGCCTGACCAAGTGGGTTTGAGTCTTTTGGAACTGGTTTGTGGGAGGAAAACGGAAGGGCTGGGAACTTTAAACTCAAGAGCCTTTGCAATATTATCAGTAGAGCTCTATGGCCATTCTGGAAAGAGTTTGAAAGACCAAAATGCAGAGAGAAATTTGGAGTGTGGAAGCTCAGCTTATGAAGGTTCAGAAGGAAAAAATAATAAAAATGATGGGGGGAATTTGATAAGGAACTAAGAGACAGTTCATGTGAAATTCAGGCAAAGGCTGACTGCTCTGTCCTTGGCTTCTGAACTTGAGCAAAGTTGAATTTAAAGTATTGGACTGATTTGACAGAGGAAAATGCATAGCAACAGGGTATGAAAGATACAGTTTCACAGAGAAAAAAAATGTGAATAAGATTAAGAACCCTGGTTCAGTGACAGCAGCTCTTTATCTGTAATTGTTAAAGAGCTCACCACAACTGGCCAGCTGCTTTGCATCGGGAAACCAAGGGAAATATGCCCTGAGGGTAAGACCTCCCATTGACAGCTTCTTATGCTAGTAGCAGGGCTGAGTCTTTTGAAAGGGGTGTTTCTAAGGGAAGAATGCTGAAAGAGCTTTCTGCTTGTCAAGGTCACTTCATCTCCTCCAGGCAGAAAAACTTGGTAATGTAGTTCATCTGTTACTAGCTTAGGAGGCATGAAGGATGCAAGAAATAGAGAGCCATGGATACACAATAGACCCAGAGAGCCAACTGTGCTGGGTAGTATGAGGCTGGGTGAGAGTCCTTGCAAGAAGGACTTATGAAGCCATTGTGTGAAACTGTAAATACCCTAGGACTTTGAAGATGCCAGTACTATGGGACAACCACTAAGAAAATCGCTGGATTGTGTTGGGTTCTTCCTGGAAAATGGACTGCAGGAAGCACAGGGGATGGGGTCAAAATTGCCTAAGCCTTTTGTAGAGTGGAGAATTTCATTATGAATCCTAGGGTCCATCCATGGAGCCACGGGATTTGGTGTTCATCTACTGGTTTCTGGCCTTGTTTGTAATCGGTCTTTTATTGCTTTTCTCTATGACTCCTTTTTGGATTGGGAATGTTTGCTCTGTGTTATTGCATGTTGGAAATATGTAACTTGTGTTTAGATTTTACAGGGCTTCCAGTTGAGATTACCTTGTGATACGGGTTGCTGCTAATTAATAGTAAGCAAGGTGGGGGAGAGTTTTGGAATCATCCCTTCCCCCTCCTCCTACTCCGAGTTCTTGTCCTCTAATGCCAAAGAATTGTACACAGGGACAGAATTAAATTTTAATTACACATTTATTCTAATTTAGTAGATCAGGAAAAGGGGAGTTGGATGGGGAAATTGGATGTGGGAAGTCATAGAGTTTTCCTGCCACCAGTGTGGGGAAAACACGTGTCAGAGTTTAGAGCTTTTACTATTTAGTTAAACAGTCCAAGAAAAGATAACAGAAAGCTTCCTTTATGAGAAAGAGAGGTTTATGAGAGAAAAGGTCTGGAGCCTGCACCCCTACCCCAGCGGGGTAGGGGTACAGGCCTTACCTCACTGAGGCCTGGGTCAGCAGCCGTCCTACTCCATTGCCATGTGTGGGAAAAGAGGGGCCCAGTCCTCTAGGGAAGCTAGTTTTAAGTCCTCCCCAGGTGAGTCAGAGGGACAGCTGATTGGTTCATATCTGACCAATCAGTTTTAGCACATAGGTTGTAGCTCTAACTAGACACCTCCCATTCAAGGGGAGGAGCTGGAAGGGGAGGAGTGGTCCCTACACACACCTGACTGTCACACTTGTATTTCAAACAATGCTTTGAAACTTGGACTTTGTAAGGTATTTAGGCTGTTAGAAACTATGGGGACTCTTGAAGTTTGAATACATTTCATATTGTGGCAAAAATCTATGGGGGATTGGGGTAGAATGTGGTGGCTTTATTAGAACAAAAATGAGGGTGATCTTACTGTTTTCTCCCCCCTTGTTCATTGTTACATTCTGCAGGCCACAGATGGCCAGTCACATATCATGATATGAGAAACTACCAGAGTTTTGAAGTTCAGTGAGACAAAGAAGCAATTGTTTTTAATGTGATAAGGAAGTTAGGAAAAGATGAGAATACCAGGGAAGGATTATCTGAGCCTCTCCACAACCCATTATAAAGCTGTAAATTGCTAGGTGTAGGCATCTGCTTCTTTGTTTTTGTTAATTTACTTGCCTGATGTCACATACATACCTCTGTACCCTATTATAAAACCCCTTTGTAACCAGGGCTTAGGGCCAATGCTTCATGATGCTTGGCCTGTCGGCATAAATTCCTAAATTCATAGTAATAATAATAATAAATGAAACTCCGATCTCCTCTTGCTGTTACAACTTTGTCTGTCATGGGAATTTCTACAACAGCTTGAATGTAAAATGACACCCATTGCCTCATGTATTTGAATACTTAATTCCCAGTTGGTGCTTCTGTTTGGGAAGGTTGTGGAGCCTTTTGAGGTGAGGAAAGTGTGTCACTGAGGTTGGTTTTGGGGTAGTATATTCCCAGCCTCACTTTCCCCACTCAGATTTCTCTTGCTACTTCCTCCCTGCTGATGGAAGATTTGACACCCAGCACTTTGTTCCTGCCACACTTTCCCCATCATGATGCAACTTCTCCTCACAACTGCAAGTGGAAATTAACCCTTTACTTCCACGAGCTGCTTCAGGCCAGGTGTTTTGTCCCAGCAATGAGAAAGTAACTAGACTATGTTATTATTTTGGATTGGATGTGTTTTCTTAGTGATGAGCTACTAATGAAAAGAATGAGCTCAGCCTAATTTCTTCTCATTTGTCTTCTACCATGTTATTCTGTAGTATGAGGACTCTTCCCAGATGCCAACTCAATGTACTTTTCCTTCCCAGACTTCAGAACTATGAGACAAATAAATTTCTATCATTTACAGATTACTCTGTGTAGCAGAAAATGGACTGAGGCATTAACAGAGTGTTTGCAAAGGATAATGTGAAAATCTCCCTTACTTTTATTAAACCAAATGTCAGATAGTTTTAAAATGTGAAGAAAAATCCTGTTAATTTTTTTTCACAGATATCATAGCAATGTTTCATTAAGAACATTCTATTTTTATTATTGTGTAATAGGTTTATTACTTTTCAAATGAGCTTATCTATCTCTTTATCTTTCTATCTACCTATCATCACCCATTTGTTTTTGCAATGCAAATGATTGAACTGAGGGAGTACTCTAACACTGAGCTGCATACTCAACCATCCATACTTTTGAAATATGTGTGGTTTCTTAATATGGTAGGGATTTATTGACATAATATGCAAGCCAATGTCCTTTGAGTGGTTAATACTTTTTAAAGGTATAAAAAAAATCCTGGGAGAAAGAATATATATTTTTTCATTGTGAGCTACTTTTTTTCATCGTAGCAATGATAATGTAGCTTTCAGAAATCCTGCAGTCTATCTTTACAAATCTACTGGAACAGGAGAATTATAAATGTCATTGATAAACTCAGTTTCTGAGGTAGTTCAGGTTAATGTGACAAACGTAATTCAGGGAGGCCTTGACAGCCAATGGCTGAGTTGTAATGATAAACCCACTTTATACTTCCACTTCTTCCTGGCTTTCTATTATCCTCTCCTTCCTAGTTTCAAACTAGTACGATTAGTGTACTTAGGAAGATAATCAATACTTAATGTGTTGTTCCTCCATCCAATAGCCTTGGGAAAGTCCTTGAACTACTTTGTCCTCTGAAGTAACCTTTTAATGATGCAAAAGCATTTATAGGAGTATGCTTGAGTGGATTAGGACCATGACAGCCTGCAGTCTTCCTGGAAATAAAGCAGCATTTTCCTGGTGGATACAAAGTCCTTCTAAATGACCCCATGGTTAAATCATATTGGCAAGAGATAAGAAACAGAGAAAAGATCACAATGCTCCTACGACTTGCATGCCTGTCAGGAAGATGGGCCATGGCTCTACCTATAGCCTTTGGCAGATCAATGAAGGGCTTTATTTATGCTCACTCTGAACTATCACATGCCAGGGGTGATCTCATGTTGTGTGCTTCAAAACAGTGGTAACATGAACACACTGTGACACTCAATTAACCACACATGTCAGTCAGGAGAAACCCAATGGATTCCACTCTCTCAGCATCCCAGCTCACTGTGTGGGCTGGAAATACAGCCCTTTCATTACATGCACTTCCCGGAGGCCTCCTGTTTCCAGATATCACCCAGATCAATTGTGTAGACCTGAACTAATGTTCCAATGCTGAAATCTACAAGGGAAGCCACAGGATTCCATTTATCTTCTCTGCTTGCTATGTTGCTCAAGCCACAATTCAGTCGTAAAAGAGGTTCAGAAAATAAGTTATTTCTTCCTTGTTCTCTGCCTTAGACTTCTCATTCATTTTACTGAGTGTGACGATGGCATTGATGGACAGAAGGCAGCATGTTTTGTGGACATAGCTGGCCTTTCACCCTATCTTTCCTGCTCAGCATTTCTTGTCAAGTGTAGAGCTCTGCTGATCTGAGCTAGACTCAGTTTAGAAACAGATTTTTAAACTTCTCTTTTCATTTTCCTTTTTTTATCCTCTCTCTAAACCCTTAATTACAAGGAGCTGGAAGAAAACCCACCTACCATTCCAGGTCTCTACAAGTGTTCGTGTTCAAAATCATTACTGTGTCAACGGAATGAATGAATTTATATAGTTTTATAAAGAAAGAAATATGAGGATTTTTTTTAACCTCCAAAGTAGGATTTTCATTTAAAAAAATCATGTTATAATGTAAATTACACTTTTCCTCCATTTATTTTTGTAGGTTATAGGGATATACATATGGGCCATTTTAAGCTATTTACGTCCTCTTTTAACCTAATTTCATGATTAAATTCATGAAATATAATTCAGATCTCTCTTTTGACATTTATACAAAGATGTTGTAATTTAAAATTATAAAATCTACATTGACAAAATGTTGTAAATTTTATAATGATGAAAGGAAAACGCTTCTTTAGATAAATTTAGCCTTTTAGCCTTAAGTGCTTCCAGGGAGGTATTTCATTCTCAGAACGCATATGGAAGGTGGCACAGCACAGATAAGATGCTGAATTTCAGTGCTGGCATTACTGTTCCACAGATAATTTAGACTCCATGTTTCTCAGCTTTTTAACAAAGTAATTGTTAGCTTACCTTACAGAGTACTTGAGATTATTCTGTAAAAGAATGCATGTGGGGCATCCAGTCACAGTGGATGCATCATTGTGAATGATATAAAAGTTTCTGGTATTATGATCTTGTATCCTTTCTGAAGCAACTCACATACAAGCACTGCTAAGAATCAGAAATTATTATTTCCAATTATGACCCTCTACATTTTTCAAGATATCATGTCTTGATTTGGAGTGGAAGTGTTTCTCTTTACATGCCCAACCCATCAGCCTCAGTTATTTATTTTTTATGTTTATTGTTTTGGAATACTCAGCTTCAATCTATAGTGTTTTCTACTTTATTTGCCTCTATCCACTTGATTTTAATAATCAGGTCACCACTTAGACTTAAATTATATGTGTTAATAGCAAACATATTTGATGTTGCACTCAGGATTCGAAATCAAACTGCTCCAGACCTTGTAGATATCAGCTACCTTCAAATGTATATTATGGGCAAGTTTTCTCCATTAAAACTCTAATCTATGCCTGCATATCCTTATATGCTTATGGAATAGTCTTATGGGCTACTTCATCATATTAGTATTAAGAATATTGACAAATAACAAAGTATATTTAATGTTCCTCAGGGAAGTAGGAAATAACTTTCCACCACTTAAGAACAGGCTGAGCATTTTGGCTTACATCTAAAGAGAACATTATAGAAAAGGGGCCAACTTTGTGTGCTTAAGGTAAAACATCAAAAGTAATTGGCTCATAATGTGTGTCATTGCTATGAAATGATGAGAAGGGTGGTTTACTTTTGTGGTCTTCTTCCCCAAAACTCATAATCCCATTCTGATTGCGAGGAAAAAAAAAAAAAAAACTTTAGACAAATCATTATTGAGGAACATTCTAAAAAGTGTCTGACTAATCCTTTTAAAATTACTAAAAAGAACAAAATCAAGGCCAATCCAAGAAGTGGCCACAGAGGCGCCTAGGGCACATGATGACTATGGCATTCTGGATGATTTCTGAGAACATAGAAAAAAAAATAACATTAAGTAAAAACTTGAAAATGCAAATGAATTTAGGCCTGATGGCACAGGCCAGTCACCCCAGCTACTTGGGAAGCGGAAGTAGTTGGATAACAGGTTCAAGGCCAGTCTGCACAGCTAAGTAAAAGTCTGTCTCATGAAAATTACGACAATGACTGGTGAAATAGCTCATTGGGAGATGGCTTGTCTCTCATGTGCTGCACTCTGGACTGAAATCTCAGGACATCAAATTAAAAATATCAGAGCATGAAAGTTAGTCAATGATAAAATTCTAATATTAGTTCATTAGTTGTAACAAGTGTAACTAAATGTGATCAAAACCTTAGAAGCATCTAAGTGAGGGTATAAGGAAGTTTCTGTTATAAATTTACAATTTTCTATACATCTAAAATCATTCTTAAGTAAGTTGGGAAAAATGCATAAAACAGTACCTGGAGCCGGGCGTGTTGGTACAAACCTTTAATCCCAACACTGGGGAGGCAGAGGTAGGAGGATAGCCATGAGTTCATTAGAGGCCAGCCTGAGACTACATAGTGAATTCCAGGTCAGCCTGGGCTAGAGTGAGACCATATTTCAAAAACAAACAAACAAACAAACAAATAAATAAATAAACAAACAAATAACCCAGCACCCAAACAAATAAAAAAAAAGCCCACTCTCAATATTATAGGTTGATGTAGTAGTTTAAATGGATGTCCCCCAATAGACTCAAGAGTTTATTAAATAAAAATTTTCTCCAGCTGTCTGGCTGGAAGGGGTGTCACCATGGCTGGATCCTAGGTTCCAGCCCTAAGGTGTTTCTGGGGTGGGTCTTGACTTCCAGCTATACATATGCAAAAAGCTGTCTGAGCTCAAGTTTGGAGTTTATGTGGTTTGCAGTTTGAGTGTGCTTGCTTGCTTTTGGAGTTGTTGCTAATGGGTTTCTCTTTCTGCTTAGACCTGTGAAAGGGGCCAACCTCTTTCTTCATTATGAAACTTCCCTAGGATCTGTAACTTCACTAAATCCCTTCCTCCCATAAACTGTGCATGGTTTGATGGTTCAATTCATGGTTGACTATTTGCAACCGAAAGTGTTCATGAGCTTTGTAGATTTTAGAATATGTGATGGCATTTACTATTTGAACCCCTAATTACAAAAAAAAAATTCAAAACACTACATTCACCTAAATCTTATACTCATCACATTTGAGACTTTTGGAATTTTTTTAGTTTCAAACTTTTGGGTCGGAAATGTTCAGCTGTGTTACTCAGGTCTATTCTTTTTTGACATGAATTCTAGTTTAAGTATAGTAACAAGTGTGTGTGTGTGTGTGTGTGTGTGTGTGTGTGTGTGTGTGTATACATGGGGAAGGAGAGATTTGTGAGAAGGGACCTGGGTCCCATGTTACTTCTCAGCATTTCACGTCCTTGAATTGATTGATATTCATGCAAAAGGTAATTTGTGATTGGGTTCTGAACTCCCCAAGGAAATGCCACTAATTCATGAATATTTTTTCTTCTTTCTGAGAGGTCATTTGTCTATACTTAAAATAAATCAAAATCTAAAACTCTGAATTAAAAAGAGGGTGATTGAAATTTTTACTAATGAAGTATCATAACTTTTGGCTCTGTGCTTGTTTAAAATGAATGAGTAGCATTGACCTTAGAGATATAGTTTAAAATGATTGACATTTGTTTGGCTATGGGCAGCCAGCCTTTGAATAGCTCACTGTACTTAATAAGAGTCAGTATTTTATCAAATTAGATTCATAAAACAGAGATCTCCAGAGCTCTCCTTAGACCTGCATGCCAGTTGATGTCACTGCCCTTTATTATGTGAAGATCTACATCAAAATGGTCATACCTCTTAGAATCTGACAAGACAGATTCAGGTCTTTCCCACTCACAGAATATATAGAAAATCACATCTTTTTTTCTATTCCTTGAGGAAAGTGATCTCTGGACGATAATAATGAGAGACATATTTCCCTGTTCTTTCATTTTGAAAGGGTTTCATTTCAATGAATGAAAGTAAGCAACACATGGGCAGTATAATCTCAGGAGAACCTGGAAATTAGATGACTACTGTCTGGTTCTTTTCAGTGTGTGTACTTTTCCCTTGACATTTAATTTCTCTATTCAAATTTGGTAATGTTTACAACATCACAAAGCAGATAGAATCATGATGTTGTTCCATCTTTACACAACTGGAATCATGTAGTTTTGACAGTTTTCCACAGATGCGAATGATAGAGCTTTTTTTCATCTGAGGCTGTAAGGATACATAAGCCTCCATCATCCTTGCCACAAAATGATGCTGAATCTCATAAAAATGATTTTTACCTCAAATTGTATCATACTGCTTCAAATAAGGTTCATCCATGGGCAATGGTTCACTTTGCAGTTTAAGTGATTATATTAATGCATCTTAATTCTTATGTTGTCAGTGTATCTCCAATCATACATTTTTTTCTATTGGAATATTACATATATTTCTCCATTTTATGACATATAATTCACAATAACATTGAGTAGTTCAGTTACCCCTGTTTGTACAATCAGTCTGTTTCCCTTGGTTCTGATTAAATACCTGACGAAATTTTCTCAGTGGTGTTGAATTTATGGAGACTTAGATAGACATGCAGCCAGCCCTCCATATGCAGCTTCCACTTCTGAAAATACAAGTAACTATGAGCTTATAATACTTGTTAAAAATTCCAGGAATTTCTGAAAATACCAAATTTGAATTTTCCATGTGCTGAGCACACATGAATGGAGTGATATGTATGCATATCCTGCTGTAGCCTCCTGGCATTTCCGAAACCCTCGTTCTCTTTCTAATCCTCATTGTGTGAGAATTGTTTGCTCATATCTTGCTTGTGTCCCACGCAATTAGGACTAGGCTAAGCTGTGTCAGCTGGACAGAGCATGCACAGACTCTGATTCTTACCACAATTACAATTGCCTAAGCAATACAGTATAACTATTTGAATCACATTTACTTTGTATTAGGTAATACAGACAAGCCAAACATGCCTTAAAATGTGCAGGATATGTAGATGTTACACTCTTCTTTGTAAGAAACTCAAGCATGTGTGGATTTTGATTGCCAGGGGGTCCTGAAGCTAATGTCCCATGAATACTAAGCGGCTGCCATCTGTACTTAACCATAAACACTCCTATTTATTTCTTCCTAAGGATCCTGAACAAAACAGTAAAGTAGTATAATTGTATGATGGGGAAAGATAAAGATATATTTTATTAACTTCTGAGATTAGTAACTAAAGATAGAAAATGTTATGCATTTCCAGAATATTTAATCTGAACCTGACCTGTGATTGTTTTTTTTTTCCTTTCAGTGAACAAAGCATAGTCCTCCTGAAGTATAAACATTCTTGTTACTCTGACACTTTCCCACATTTCTCAGATGTCATTCAGAAAACATTCTCTGTGTATTGTGGATACAGATCTTGATATGACATAGTTTTTATCGTAAAGGAGTACATATTTTTGAGGGAATATTTTGAATATGCTGAAGTAAAAAATTAATTTTGTCAATATTTGGAAATCTTTGTACAGGGTGTCACATCTAATCTGTGACTAACAGGAAGACAGAAGGTGTTGGCTGGGCTGTGGGACCAAAGACAAGAGGGAATCATTCCAGGGAGAGCTAATAGCCTGCAGGTATATATATGCAGGGGAAGTCAGTGTACGTTCACTGAGTAAAAGTTTGAACTAATAGCAAGAAAAGCAGTTTCATTCTTCTGTGGAAAGATGCCACTGCAAGACAGGGCTTGGAAAGGCCAGGTTGGTGATGTTAATGGCGAGTAATGGTATTGTAACGGAGCATCAACTCTCTATGACAAACTGTCCATTGAAAGCACAAGGCTACCTTTAAATTGAATCATGACTCTTTTCACCCAAATGTAGCACTTTTATGAGCTCCATGAAGAACCTTTTGCTCAAAAACATTTCCTCTGAAATTCCAACATTACAGATTTATGCCTGTGTCTTAAGAAGCTCAATTTTTTAAATGTCAGTACCACTTGGGGTTAAGCATAGCTATAATTCATCCATGGCTTGGTGTAGTATCCTGTAATACGGATGCATTCCTTCTCTCTATGGCTTAATGATACTAATTATGAATTGGAAATGGGAGCTTCCATTGGAGGATAAATGAAAAGGTCACCCTTCCTCTTTTGCACGATCAAAAATGAGATTGGTACAAAGAGCAGGCAGCTCCCAGGGGTGCCAGGACAGGAGAACATAGAATTAGCTCTTTCTTAGCAAAGCCTTTCCAACTGATCTCTCAGTAAAGAGCCACAAACTCAGTTTGGTTCTATTTTTTTGAATAATAATATGTTTTCAATACTTTTAGAAATGTGACTTCTTTTTAATTATCAAGTAATTATATACAATTAAATATTGTACATGTTTTTGCTTTTTTTCTTCCAAAAGTGGCTTACCTATTTTACCAAGACTCTACATAGCAGTAGCTGGCATCTTCATAGAATACAGGTAGCCTACTGGCCACATATCTTATAGTGTTAGTAAGGAAACAAGAAAAAAAATCATTCTTTATTACTAGTTTTCTTGCTCACTAATGGAGTTGTCAATATGTTATTTTCATTGTGGGCAATTTGTGAAGATCAGAAGGTCAGAGAACAAAATATGATGTACCCATAATCTTAGTAAAAGTAGTGAAAACTTCCAATTTAGATAAGCTTAAATTTGAATCCTGATCTTCAACATAGTAACCATTAAATTCCCAGAAGCTCATCATCTCTGAAGCTCCATCAGTAAAACTTTAAGAACACTCACTTCATAAAAGCTTCAATGAGGACAAAATTAAGTAAAACAAAGTGCCCACCAAGGTGCTGCTTATGAATTGGGTGACAAAGTAGATATAATGAATGTGATTAATATATTGCATGCATTTGCTTATTTTCAATCAATATAATAAAACATATAAGGCTAGATAACTTATAAAGAAAAGAGTTATAGAGAGACAGCTCATCAGATAAAGGTACTTGTTCTAAAGCCCAGTGGCCTGGGTACTATTCCCCAGTGTTCACATAAAGCCAGATGCACAAAATGGAACATGCATCTAGAGTTCATTGGCAGTGGCAAGAGGCCCTGGAGTGCTCATTCATATTCTCTCTCTCCTCTTTCTCTCTCTCATTGCAAATAAATAATAAATAAATATTTTAGAAATCAAGAAAAGAGGATTATTTAGCTCACAGTTCTGGGGACTCATAAGCATGTCCAGCTCAGTCTGATGAGGACCTTCTGATGTTGAGATGATACTTGATGGAACAAACGCAGATGAGAACAGGAAACCAGAATAGGGAGGCATAAGTAACAGCTTATTGTTTCAAAAACGAATTCAAGGTTTCAAAAATCAATGCTAGTCATCCCAGAGGACACCTAAGTTACTAACCCCTCTTAACATTGCCACTCTGGGGACCACCTTTCCCATATACGAACCAGAGGCGGATATACATGTCCACCCTTCCCATACACGAACCAGTGATGGATACACCATATTCACACTTCCCACATGTGAACCAGTGGTGGATAAATCATATTCAAGTTGCAGAAAAGCAAGAGTGACATGGATGTAGAAGTGAGCTCTGAATTGGGTTAGAGTTCCCACCCCCGCAACTCTCAAGCATGGATTTCTAATGCACATGAGCAAAGAACTGAGAACATGGACTCCAAGAAGAGAAAATGATGAGATTTATTTTAGAGAGCACTAAGATAACAGGGAAAGTTAAAGCAGCTCCTAAGTCCAACAAAGTTTTCCCTCTTTCTAGACTGTCTGGTGAACCCCCCTCACATGGGGCAAAGTCTCTCTGAAAGGAGGAAGTCTCTGGGGAATAAAAGGGAAAAGAAGATAGTCTGAACTTGTACACATGTTTCAGACTCATTCATATGAATCAGCATCTAATTAGAATGCTGAGGTGTGTAGGAAAGGACTGACTGACTGGTGAGCCCAGGAGAAACATGGACTTAGAATGGCCCCACCCACAAAGGCTAAGGTGGAGAAATGGAAGAAGAAACAGCAAGTTGTTGTGGCTGAGGAGTTGTCTCCTGCCATCTTGGATGAAAATGAATCAGGAACAAGTTATCATTCTACCAGGGAAGGCAAAGTGGCTTCTATGTTGCCCTGGGCCGGTCCTTAGCTAACTTCCTATCAGGAAAAAGCTACTTCATTCCTGATCTATGACAATATGTCAAGCTGCTATTCAAGAATGGATCAATTATAAGAGGAGATATCCTGAGTAGGCATGATTCAATATACAGACACAACCAGTGACTGTTTGAGAACAAGATACAGCACAAGGGTATTACGATCATGAGTCTGTGCCCCTCATGTGCGCATTCTTCCTTGTGACAGTTATTGTTTCAGCATAAGTAACAGAAACGCTGAATCGTCTTTATAGACAGATAAGAAATCTCACACAGTATTTTTCTGTTCAAGATATTCACTTTTAGAAGACAGATGCTAATTTCAATGACATGTGGCTATGTTCATTCAGGTCTCTATGACACATATTTGTCACAATATGGGAAATCAATGCTAAAGGTACCAGTGACCTGTGTTCTCATCAGACAGCACCATCTCACCATGGCTGTGCATGGTAAAAAGGACCCATGAGCCTCTGGAGAATAGACCCCATTTATAGGGCTACTCTGCAGGAGATTTTAAAAGGTAGTATGCCCAAAGTTATGAAAGTATCTCCTATCTCCTAGGGACTTACCATTTCAACGTTTGAGTGGATTGTGAGGGAAGTAACTAACTCAGGATGTGTGTGTGTGTGTGTGTGTGTGTGTGTGTGTGTGTGTGTGTGTGTGTGTGTGTGTGTGTTTCCTGAAGCCCTTTAGCAAATGTTTCCAGAAAGAATGCCACTGTGAGTTGGAGCTCAACTTGTGAGTTTCCCTCTGTCAAGAACCAAAGCCCAGCACAGCAATGAAATGATGCTTGTGACAATTACCACATACAGCAATTAAGAAAAGTTAACTTAGGCAACAATCACAATAAAACAGAATTCATTTTAATCTGTTTTAAAATCTCTTTCATATATTTAAAGTCATTTTCATTGACTGTTCATTGTAGAGTACTTTAGAGTGTCTTTTGCATACAGTACTGATAATTTCATGTGAGGATACAGTCCACATTTTTATAAAACCTTGTGATTTTGTCTTCCATCCAGATTTTTGTTTAGAAAGTTTGTAGTAAGTCAGTGGGTATGCGTGTATGAGTATGTGTTGTACATCTGTGTATGTATGTATGCTCATGTGTTCAGGGTGCTTGTGTGCACATTTGTGCACATGCATGTAGAAGCTAGTGCTTGACAGCGGGGTCCTCCTCAGACACTTAACATTTATTTATTTATTTGGAGATAGGGTATCACACTGAACCAAAAGTTCACCAATTCAGCTAGACTAGCTAGTCACCGGGCCATAGGATCACCCTATCTTCCACTTCCCAGTATAGAAATCCCAAGCACATGCTTCCATGCCCTGCTATTATGTGGGTGCTAGGATCTGAACTCACTTCCTCCTTCTTGGTTGGCATTTTACCCACTGAACCACCTAGCCTTTCCCCCCATAAGCCAGTATTTACATTCCTATCCCCAGAACACAAAATGGGCAGTTAATCCTAGTGCATTTTGATGAATAAACATTTTTTGTACTTTGATTGATTATGCAAAAATTCCATGTTACTATTAATCAATGCATCTAGAAATGATTCATATTTATTTTTAATTGAAAATTTATCTGACTGTTATTTTCCAAATATTTATGTTTGGACTGTGAACATTGGCCGAAAGCCATAACTTGCAAGTAAAAATTATTTAATAAGTTTTGCTTTAAATTCTACATATTTGTGATGGTTAATATTTGCTTGTCTACTTGACAGAATTTAGAATCGCCAGGGAAGCAAATCTACTAGCATGTCAGGGGTTTTCCAGATGATATTAATTGAGGCAGGAAGACTCACTTTAACTGTGGCTGGCATGATTCCATGGACCAAGAAGGTGAATGTGTCAATGGAGACCTGACTTAAGGCTAGCTTCCAGTGCTTTCTGCCTCCTCACTGTGCTGCATATGACTGGGGCCTCAAGATCTTGCCACTATGTCTTCCAAACTATGATGGACTGTGACCCAGAACCATAAGCAGAAATAAACATTTTCTCCCTTAAAGTGATTCATTGTCAGGTATTTTGTCCAAAAAACAAAGTAGCTAATACAACATTATGTACAATTAATTAATTATTTATTTGTATATAGAGATATGTGTATGCATATCTATATCTACATATGTAGATATGTTTGTGGGTGTGTAATGGCATATGTATGGAGGGTAGAGGATTAACTCAGGGTATTGGTCCTCTCTGTCCACCTTGAGATAAAGACTTTTGTTTTTGTTTTGTTGTGCTTTGTTTTGTCACTGTAAACACCAGACTAGCTGGCTCTATGCTGGTGGATTTTTCTCACTCTGCATCCCATTGCACCAGGCATGTTGGGGGATTACAGACGCATGAACCACTTTGAATACGGTTTCAAGTGGAGACATGAACTCGCATTTAGCAGACTTGTGGAAAAAGTATGTTTAATCACTGAGTCATTTCTCCAGTTCCTCCAGCCTCAACACAACACATTTTAATGAAAATACTGGGATTAGAAAAATCCCAAAATGGGTGACCTAAAGCTGAACCAAACGTTAAGTCATAGATGACTAGTAAGTTGAGTTCTAGAATGATTGTTAACATTGACCTCTCTATTTCTTTATATCCATCCTTGGTCTAGGAGATAACCCAAGAGTTTCTTCCATTATTACATGAGAAGGAATATTTGGCATCAATGATTATGGCGATGCAATTCTAGCTATAGCAACTTGTGTATCCTAAGTGTGCTGTGTTGTCATTAAAGTCATTTTGAAATATGGTAGCTTTATGAGGTATACTGAGAAAAATATCTGACATCTTTGATGTAAACATATTGCATATGTAGCTAGACCCTGTGTATTTCTTAACCTTTGCTGCTTAGGAGGACAAGTCCCTCAGAATAACAGGGTAATTTATTAGTGTATTCTTGCCAGAACAGATGCTAAAGCAAAACATTTAGGATATTGAAATTAAATGTTTTATGCTCAGACATAGGAATGGATGTTCACATGTTGATGTTTATATAATTTGTAGTTAAATGTTTTCCCATATGGTCAAAAGGAAAACTTAGCATACATCAATTTTTCTCTAAGATTCCAGCAAAACAACTTTCTACTGAAATAAAACAGGCCAAAAGTGATTTCATTTTTTCAAGTGTTTTTGGTTTCATTTTAATAACAATGCAACACAAAGGTTGAGTTTAATTTGGAAGTACAAAAGGTGAAATAAAATTTCTATTCTTCATATCATCACTCATAATTTCCTCTGCTTTTTTTGGTATTGAGATTAAAAGTAAACCCAATTTGGAGTTTCTGACGGGCCTAATATGCAGCAATTTGTAAAATCTTTAATATGCACAAATTGTGAGAAAAACATAAAGGAGAACAACTTGCAGCATCATTTTACTATATTTTCCTGACCTAAACTGAAACAGAAGATACAGTTATCATTTAATCTAAATGGTGTTACTGTGCATACCCCGGAGATAGTGACACATCCCATTCTGTTCAGAAAAGGCTTGAGAAAGGAGAGGATAAGACATTAATGACACTTAAGACATGGCTGAAACTGTCTTTAGATGGTAGCTTGCTCCTGAGAAAAATAAAGTAGTTGTTGAGCCAAAGTATTTCTTGAAACCTATACTCTTTCAAGTGTGTCAATCAGATTAAGCACACCACACTTCCTGGAGCAGATTAAATAAAGAGATAAAGAAAAGGCTAGGATGATCCACTATTGAGCTTCTTCTATGTGGAGGAAACTCTTTGGACAAGAAATTACACACCTCCCTCAGCATTTTCCCATTACAAATTTGAATGGAGACCTTAATGAAAATGTTAGAATACAGGCCTTTTGTGTTTCTTCTTTCACAAACCATATGTTCATCTCATTAGACCATTTGGTCATTTGCTGCTTGTTTTTTATGTTTACTTTTTGCAGTTCTTTAAATTTCTGGATATTAGCCCCCTATCTGAAGTATAGCTGGCAGAGTTATTCTCCTTTTATGTAGTCTGTCTGTTCACTTTGTTGCTGGTTTCTTTGGCTGTGCAGAAACATTTTAATTTCTTGTAATTTCATTCCTACCATAGAGATAGTTGCCCAACCATGCTCATTGTCAATAGGCAGAAAGTGGGGGTGGGGGCTAATATGTGTAAACCTCAAATGCTGAAGCTGTGAGCAGGAGCTGGGAAGGAGAGATAACAAGGAAAGGAGATGAGGGAAGAGTGAAAGGAGACATGTGACATGAAAACAGAAAAGTGGGAGACGAAAAGGCATCAAGGGAATGAATAGAGGAAATTCGGGGAAAAGACAATCAAGTATAAAAAATTGACATTCAAAATGCCATAATAATACCTAAAACTCTCTATGATAGGATTAAAAATGAAGAAAATGTGTAGATTATGATTAAATACAATGGAGATATGAACCTATGGATGATATCCATCAAGGAGTTATTATCATTAAAAAATCAGCATATCATATGTGGAGGCTTGGTGTAGTGGAATGAAGGGACCAGGTTTTCACATAAATTGTTTATCATCTGGATGTGGAAATATTCATCAAACATTTTGAGTATTTTTGTCAGGTACAAAATAAGGATTTTAATAACAAACTCATTGAATTAAAAAGATGAAAAAATTATATATATATATATATATATATATATATATATATATATATATATATATATAGCATATGAGCATAACAGATTTTAATCGATAATTATTTTATTCTTAATGTGCAAAGGTATGTTTTCTAAATTAATTTCGATTCTCCTGTGCTCCATGAGGCTTTGTTTGGAAATTTTAAAATTTTAATCAAATGTCCATTTACTAGACAGTAGTAGTAAAGTAAACAGGTTGTTTTCTAACTATGTGAAAGCATTATATCATCAACCCAATAAATCAAAACAGTTGTACTGTTTCTTTGTATTTTGAAATAGAATTATATGAGCTATTTTTATATGGAATAAATTGAACGAATGACATTGGTTTTTCACATAATTATTATTAGACTTGTAAATTCAAAATTCTTTTAAGCATTTTGGCTAATATTCATATTTAATGTCTAGCCCCAGCATCATTTCTGAGGAACGTGCTTTAAATTTGTTCTTTAACTCATGGAATAATTTCCTTTCATATTTTGAACTGACAAATATTTGTTGTTTATAGTTTGCAAATGGCAGATATGTGAGAATATCGATTCAAATATAGTTAATTATGGCAGCTATGCCTTTATACAGCAGAGCAAAATATTTCTTGTTCCCCAGTATACAGGCTAACATAAATATGGCACATTATAGAATATTTGAGAATTTTGAAAGGTATATGTTTATTTCATATTTTCATGGACACCCAGAGAAATGTTAAAGATCAAATTACTACCTTGACATATTGTCACCAAGTTAAATAATCACTCCTATTTTCATCCATCAATTGAGTCAGTCATTCACTCAAAAAATATGTCTTGAACACTGATTAGTACCGCATTTTTAAACACCAATTATTCTTTCTGTACTAAGGATGCAAAAATAGATATCATACATTTTTAACTACAAGGAGTACAAAACTTTAGATTTTTTTATTTCATAAATAATTCTTCTTTAGACAGAGAAGAATTAATCTATTTATTTGATTTTATTTCAGAATCATAGCTTATATCTTTTAATATTTCCCGACATCTTTCTTGTTCGGATGATACATTTACTCTTGGTAACACAAACCTACATTTGCATCTTTGACAGCGAAGGAGAGACTGACTAATGGAATTGAGGCTCGGTTTGAATAATGTAGGATGTTGTGACAATGCCAGTAGCAGCGAATCTTTAATAATAAGCCCTACCTGATGCAATTTAAAAGATGCACACAATTGTCTTAGCCACAAATATGTTCGATTTCATTTTTGCTTCTGAGCACCACCCGAGTGCAATCCATCTTGGTGACAGTTGACAAGAGAAACTAATTTCTCTTAAGAGCCCTTCCCAATTATCTTTGCTTTTTCTTGCAAAACATTAAGCATTGGGAAACAAACTCTTCACTATGTCTTTTCTCTTTGTTGTGGGAGGAGACTTAAGGATATAGCAGAATTGGGTGTTAATTGCTGTCTTGAATTAAAAAAAATAATCTCCTGCAGCAAATAGAGAGGGGGAAGGTGGGTTACTATTGGTTATAACAAAAGTTGTGGTCGGGGTTGATGTGATGCCCCTAGCTAATGTGTGTAATTCTAGGGAAAGGGAGTCCTATGTCACTTTCCTTTTCTGTTAAATCAAGTATTTCCAGAGTGGAAGGAAGAAAGATTAGGAGGGAGAACAAGATAAATGAGAGTAAGAGGAAAACAGAAGAGAGAAGGAAGGAAGGAAGGAAGGAAAGAAGGAAGGAAGGAAAGAAGGAAGGAGGGAAGGAGGGAGGAAGTAAGGAAAGGAGAGAGGGAGGGAGGAAGGAAGGAAAGAGGGGTGAAACACATGTCCTCATTGTTATAACCAATGGAAAACCTTAGAAGAAAAGAGGACAATATGCACTACTCATATATTTATATCCAAAAGCTCTCAAAACTATTTTTTTTGTTGTTGTGGTTTTTATTAAGCTATCTTCCTGCCCTTTCTTCTGCAATGTTCCCTGAGATTTGGTGGGTGTGCTATAAGTCTACTTTAGTGCCGAGCTCTCAACAACTTCTGGATGTCTGCTTTGATACATTTTGTCGGTTGTCTATCACCATGTCCTGGTACAGGTTGTCAGGCTTGACTTGAAAGCAGCATTCCTGTTTATTTCGTCATTTTCTCTGTAGTGTCACCTGGACCCTGGCTGATGTACAAGCAGTGGCTGATTTCATGGTAGGCAGTCGGCTGTCTTTTTTGGTCATGTTGATGGACTTTGTTTCTTTCTCCCGGGTTTTTGCTGCCTTCTCTACAAAAGAAAACAGATGCTCCAACTGACAGTGAGAGCAGCATGGATTAAAGAGCCTAAACCTAGTAAATTAAGAGACATTTTATGGGTGTAGCCACTCTCTCTGACCAAAGACTAGTAGTAGCATCTCTCTGGAGTCTATAACATCACCTTTATAGGATTTTGACTTGGTTCCCAGTACCAGCTATGGATTATTTCCCACAGAGCCAGACTCTTAATTGAATCATAGAGCCAAGCACTGATTGGCTGATGTAGGCTGAATGCCACTATTGCACAGATGTGTACATCTTGTGTGGCTGGTTGATTTCGTGTCTAGCTTGTTCACAATGTTGGTGGCCAATTCCTTCTCCTCCTTCCCCCTGAAAAGCTCATGTAGCATGTTCTAGCACTATGAAAGCTTACAATCAGGGAGCTGGCTTCTAATGTGAACTCTTCAATGCCAGCAATCATGTGGTGTCCAGCAATAGATTCTTACCTTTTTATTTCTGGTGGGTTATCTATTGCTATGGCAGAAGCCTGTCTTGTTTTGGGGACCTTGTAGGTCTCTCCAATCAACAGCTCATTGTGGGGTCAAACCATTTTCTGTCACTGGTCATTATAAGGCAGAGCACATATTAGGATTATGCTTCTCTCACTATCTCTGAGTCCTTTCTACCCAGACAAATTCCCCTCACTCTTATGGAGGATTATATCTTTAAGTTTGATACACAGAAGAAAAGTTTCTACTCGACTCATTTATGTTGACTTTAATTTTGTGTAAATCTCCCACCATCATCTCTCTCCGCAAGACTTATTAATTCCTTATTATCTGTGTCCCAGAGTTGTCTATCAAGTGTACCTGCAATTCAAGGTATCCCAAGTTAGGAACCATATATGAGGGAGAACACACCATGTCTTTCTTTCTGTGCCTGTGTGAGTTCATTTAGTATGATTTTTTTTTTGCCATGTCCATCCGTTTTTCCAGAAAATTTCATTACTTCATTTTTTCCTTCCTGCTGAAGAGAATTCCATTGTGTATAAGTACCACAACTTCATTAACCATTAATCTATTGAGGGGGATCTGGGATGACACTCAGCCATGTTTATAGCTGCTTGATTCACAATAGCAAGGAACCGGAATCAAGCCAGATGCCCCTCAACAGATAGATGGTTCAGGAAGATGTGGTACATATACAAAATGTAATTCACTAAAACTTTTAAACAAAGCAGCTAAGTTTAACAGCATGCAATAGTAAAAAAAAATTTCTGCAATATCTGTAAGTGTGCTCTATTCTTAAATGATGCCCTTGCCACAGGAGTTATCCCTGATGATGGAAAGTGTATATCTTATGTATCATTGCCCAAAATTTAAATCTTGAGGAGTCTTTACAGAAAATCAGTAAGACCAAAAGTTACTCCAGATACTGTATCTATCATTTCATCTTGTACATTCATCCCCACATACACCTCTCTTTCCTCAGCCAAGTGATAATTAATTTTACATGATGATAGAATATTGGTGACATGTTCCTTCATTCATAGTGATTTAGAATCTGGGTTGAGATTGATGGTGTATTAATGGAGGAAAGAGAAATAATAAAAGACTTTTTAAAGAAAGTGACTTGTTTTGATAAAGAGAGATAGTACTATTTTGATTAAGATTAAGAGAGTCAGATAGATGTTAGAAAAAAACATAACTAGAGCATTTAATAGGTTTTACAATCATAACAAAATAAATGAAAGAAATTGTGCAACATAAATAATGCATATGAATAAAAGCATTCTTATTAATATTAAAAGAATATAAAACAAATCTGGAATTTAGTCAAAGCAGAAAATAGAGGGAATTTCAGATATATTACAAGTTAGATATTTTTAAAAATAAAAAAACGTTTTGAATACCTATTGAAATGTATCAGATAACCTTTGATCTCCAGAATTATAACATGTTTAAGAAATGATATGATTTAGAAAATTTGAAATATTTATTTTAAATGAGTTTTTCTAGAAATATCTCTCATTTTGCTCTGCTCCACAAGGAACAGCAAGATTCAGAATCCTAAACTGCAAAGTGATTCTAAAATTTCCTGGGCCCTCAGGAAATAATTCAAATATTTCAAATAGCGTGCTCCAATATCTTCCATTCAAAGGAAACTGTGGTTCTGAAGGTAATAGATATTTAAAAATAAAAACTTTATGAACACATGCATTTTGTTATGTAAGATCTATAGGTTTAGCCAAGCATGTCTGTGGCCCTGGGTTCAATCAAGAGCAATGTAGAAAAACAAAGAAGAAAGCAAAACTTTACTCTGTGCTCCTAAAGTTTGATGAACTAAGACTATGCTTGATTGATGTCAAGAAGATTGAGGGCAAGAGAAAGCTGGTAAAGAAGGCATAGTAAGGAAATGAAAACAAAAACCAAACCCTTCAACCAAACAAAAACCATTCTCTACTAAGAGTTTGTTAATATAAAAGTGAAGCTCTGTGAACAATGAGAGAGACTATGGATGAAGCATTTTCAATTGCATTCAAAGAGAACCATTGTAGCAGAACAAACAGGCTTTGCAAACAGGTAGAGCCAATGTGGATACCTAGTAATGAGGAAGGATGAAGGACCAGAATGAATTTACCTGTCAAGGAAATGGCAGGCAACCAATTCCAAATTATGGATTGGGAGAGCTCTGCAGGAGCTCCTAAAGTAAATCAGATCAAAGCATTTGTCAAAGCAATAGCACAAGTTAGATACAGAGTGATGGTCATGTTTTGTTGTCAAATTGACCTTTTTAGTGATTCTGGGCAGGTCTCTGAGGATATTCATAGGAAGTCAACCTCTCAGTAGGGGGCAGGATGTAAGCAAGCTCAGGGGAATAGGAAATGAACATCCCTTCCTGGGAGGGCAGTGCAGCAAAGAAATTCTAGAGACTCAGGAAGCTCAGAAGTCTGGGAAAGGGTTGCAATGCTCCACCCTAAGACTATATAAAGGGAGAGAAAATCTTTCTCCTCCTCCCTGCCTGTTTTGCTTGTGTGTGTGGTGTGTGTTTGTGAGTGTGTGTGTGTGTGTGTGTGTGTGTGTGTGTGTGTGTGTGTGGTGCTGGTGATGGCTTTCTCTTTGCTTGGACCTGTGAAAGGGGGCCAGCCTCTTTCACCTTTATGTAACTTTCCCTGAACCTGTAGCTTCAATAAATCCTTTCCTCCCATAAACTGTGCCTGGTTTGGAGATTCATCCCAGTGGCCTGTGGCTGACTACAACATACAGAAACTATGCAGAAATCCTTTCAATCTTCTGCTTTATGTTTCTGCACCAGAAGCAAATAGTAAGAGAGAGCATCGAGAAGGAAATAAAGAATTTTAGAAGTAGAATTGTAAGTGAATGATAGACTGAAAATACATGCAAGCTATTGTTCTTTGCACTAAATTTCAGGATTCCTTCTAGATCAAGTTGGGAAAAAGCACCTTATTAAATTTTCAATCAAGTTTGGTTCATAATTCTTTCATGAAAATGAACATGTTTCATTATCTGAGGAAGATTTTGTTTTAAGACTTTATCATCAGACTTGAGTGGTTTTTGGAGACATTTGATTAATTATGAGATTGAAACATGTTTATATCCCATGAGCTGGTTTGTTCACTATATTATTCTACTACAAAATTATATTTAGTTACAGTGAATGGTAGTCAAAATGTTATGGAAATTGATTGATAGAGCCTTTCTCAGGCAGGCAGTAATGAAGAAGCTATCATGGCAGACAATCATGGTCACACAAAGCTTCCATGGAAATAGTGGTCTCTAGGTTCTTGTCTTATGAATTTCAGTGAGTGAAATTCAGACTAGAGGATAAAATTTAGAAAGAGTTTTATTACAGAGATTGCAGAGTTTAGGAGAAGGAACACAGAACGTTTGCCAAAGAGGAGGCAATCGGGGGTTCTACAAGAGGAAAAAAGGACACATTAAGTATCTAGAAGTTATGCTGTTTTAAATTTATTTTGGAACAAAAACTTCCAGTGGAGATGATCTCGATTGCTAAGCATCTCATGTACCTTTCAGATAAAGGAACAAAATGAGTGATATGTTAATATTATGTGTCAGCCTTTAGAAGATGAATTTTATGTTAAGTTGAATTACTCCAACCTAGCCTTAAATTGGGGTACTGCGATAAAGGAGACAACTACTACATGAGTAGGTTCTCACAAGTGCTTGCTGGGTGAAGGAATGTCCACAAGGTAAATGCAGCTGGAAGTGGAAAGGAGTTTTAAAATGAAGTAGCTGAATGTGAAAGACTTGCTAATTCATGGATTTAATTGCTTGGGTTGTTGGTTTTCTTCTTACTTTAATTATGAATGAAGGCAGAGTTATGCTTTTCTTGTCATTCGATCTTGATACAGGCAAAACAAAAATCATCAGGATGCCTTTGGTTTATTGGTTATTTATCAGGGAACTGGAACTGAGGGATCCTCTCCA
The DNA here is from genome assembly GCA_004024765.1 of Zapus hudsonius. Lineage (NCBI taxonomy): Eukaryota > Metazoa > Chordata > Mammalia > Rodentia > Dipodidae > Zapus > Zapus hudsonius. Next base: position 29,600 of record PVHP010020040.1, read on the forward strand.
CACATGTGTAACAACTACGTGCACAGCACCCCACAAGGGAAATGAGAATCATTAAAAGATCCAATTAACACATTCCTATGACCACAGAGCATATATAATACACTTAATAAAGCTAGGTAAGGAATTAAACATACTGAAAGCGCCTGTGAAAACATTTGAAAGGGAAAAGATTCAGAAAAATAAATTTACCAAAGGGAAACATTTTATTTTCAAATACCTTTGCTTCTCTGGTTACCGCACTGTGTAGTCTGAAGGTTCTTTTTGCAGAAATGTGTGGTCTTTTACCAAAACAAGTTTGTCCTCTTCCCCTCCACATGCATTTCTTCACCAGTCCCTGAAATGTTGCCAAGGTTAACTAATTGTTGGTATTGAAGAACATCCTAGAAGGATTTGTTGGTTAAGTGGCATATGTGACCCAAAGGCCTGGGTAAAAAACAGGGTCAGCTAACAACAAGGGTTTGGTCTGTAGAGAAGGTGACAAAGGTCCCATCAGGTAAACAACAAGCACAACAGAGACAAGAGGTGAAAGACAGGT
>PVHP010020041.1:0-24801 GCA_004024765.1 Zapus hudsonius
AGGAATTAGCGACAAAAACTGCAAGCTCCAGGATCAGTATCATCTAGAGAGTGCATTTTAAAATTTACATATGTATGTATACATTATTATTATAACAAGTTATACACTATTGTCCCCTTACCCTCAACTCCTATTACCCTGGGGCCCTCCTCAAGAGTTATGGTAGTCACTAGCAGGTCGTGAAGGCTCAGTCAGCCCCTATCAGGTAGCTGGGAACCAAACCTCAGGTGTTCCTACCCATTCTGTGGCTCTTATAATCCTTCCATCCCATCTTCCACAAAGTTCCCTAAGCCATGGCAGGCCTGTTGGCAGTCTGAATTAGCGTAGCCCTGGATTTCTGTTTGCATAGGTTTTGATTATTCTGTGTCTGTGCATTTTTAACCCTAATTTTATATTCGATTTGCTTATTTTGTGTGCGATTGTGTGTATGTATCTTCATGAGGGGGTATCTTCTTAATTTCTCTCCTTATTGTTTTTGAGGCAGTCTCAACACTGAACCTAAAGCTTGCCAGTTCAACTAGAGTAGTAGTCAGAAAGCCCTGGGGTCTGCCTGTCGTACCTTCCCAGTGCTGGGATAGCAGCTAAGATCCTAGAGTGAGACCCTATCTCAAAAAACCAAAAAAAAAAAAAAAAAGAAAGAAAGTGAAAGGAAAGTTGGGCATGGTGGAATCCTAACACTCAGGAAGCTGAGGGACCAGGGTCTCAAGCGCAAGGCCGGCCTGGGATACTTAGTGAGTTTGAAGCTTGCTTAGGTAAATAAACAGAACATACCACCAGGGTCTGGAGGTTCAGTGGTTAATGGCACTTTCTTTCAAAGCCTGCCAGTCTCGGTTTGATTCCCCAGGACTCATGAAAAGTCAGATGTACAAAATGGCCTGTTGTCCAGAGTTCTTTTAAAGCTGCAGAAGGTCCTGACACCTATTCATTCTCAGTTTCATTTTCTCTCCCTCCCCTCTCTGAAATAAATAAATAAATGAGTAACTACTTTCTTTTTTAATTTCATTATCGAGCATGAAAGGAAGGGGGACTAGGGATGTGTTCACCTAGCTCGTGTTGGGTTCAGTACCCAACAATGCAGCAACGAAAAAAGAACAAAAGGACCAGTTATTCTTTGTATGTTAGTTGTTAAGAAGTTCTTCAATTTCTCTCAGGTTATAGATCAGTTTGTCTTAATTACTTTCTCATTGATAAATTTACTCTTGATTTTATTATATAAAGTGATTTGTATAGAAACATGGCCTTCTTGGAGTTGCATTTCAAATTATGTTACAGGTAACTATTGTCAGATTCAGTAATACCAGCCAGTTCTAAACCAAATAAATTGACATTTTTAAAATCTGCCTTTTTTGGGAGATGGCTTACATGAAGTCATGAAATACTATAGATTTAAGATGGTGTTTTATTACTAGGGAGCCAAGAGAAAAGCTGTATCAGGATACCAGTCACATGATGATAGTTCTGACAATTCAGAATGCAGCTTTCCTTTCAAATATACATATGGTGTCAACGCATGGAAACACTGGGTCAAAACCAGGCAACTTGATGAAGATCTTTTGGTATTAGATGATGAACTGAAATCTCGTAAGTGTTCTGATTTTGTTTACCCTATGTCCTATTTAAAATCAAGATGTGTGCTAACAACTTTAATTTAAAAGAACCAAACCACAAGTATAGCTTATAACAACTCTACAGTGCATCTTACTTTGATATAAAGTACTTAAAGAGTCTATCAGTTTCAGAGTGTGCCTTCACCCCAAGTGAGATACAACAATTCCTCATGATTTTATCTCTGTTTAGCGAAATCAGTGAAGTTAAAAGAAGACCTGCTCTCTCATACCACAGCTGAGCTTGACTACGGGTTAGCCCATTTTGTCAGTGAGATCCGCCGGCCAAATGGAGAGAATTATGCACCCGACAGCATCTATTATCTCTGCCTTGGAATACAAGAGGTTAGCAATTTGATGGCTGTTTTCAAATACAAGATTAATAAGAAATATTGTGGTGGAGTTTGGAGAGAAAAAAAAAAAGCTTTTGAAACTTATATTGGTTTGCCAAGGAAAGAATAATCTTTTTGGAAATACAGGGGTGATACAAAGGGTTTTATGTTTCTGCTATAACACAAGTCCTTATGTCACTAAAGCCCAACTTCTCCAGAACTGTGTATCAAAACATAAAAGAATTATGGGGTAAGTAGGGTATGAACCAGGTGACTTAAAAACTCAAGCATCTGGTGCTGAGGTGATGGTTCAGTGGATTAAAAGCACTTGCCATGCAAGCCTGAATACCAGAGTTTGGATTCCAGGTCCTACATAAAGACCAGAAGTCACTGGGGCGAGAGTAATCCCATCACACCAATGGTGAGAGGATAGGTGCAAGATGAGAATTGTCTGGAAGCTTGTGTGTCAGCTAGTCTGGGGAATGGAACAGTGAACAACAGAATGAGAAACAAGGTGGAAGGTGAGGAGGATGCTTAAAAGTTTTCCTCTTACCTCCACACCCCTGCCAAGAACCATGTGTGCCTCCAGTCATACGTGCATGAACACACACAGACCCCATAAGAGGCTCTTGTAGCCAGGTCTATCAAACTTTGTGTATTTGCCATTATATGGACATGACAGTTGGATTTGACCATTGCACTTTAAAAAATTGTGTGTGTGTGTGTGTGTGTGTGTGTGTGTGTGTGTGTGTGTGTGTGAACACATGCATGCCTGGGGAATGTGTGTGGAGGTCAGAAGTGTCCTGATCTCCCTCAACCTTCTTTGAGACAGTCTTTTGTTGTTTCTGCTGCTGTGAGCACCAGTCTAGCTGGCTTTGGGATGCATGAGCTTTGGGATTCCTTCGGGTCTCATTGCCATAGACATGTTCCGATCACAGATATGTGCATCACTTAATGTCCAGCTTTACATGGGTGCTGGGGAGGACTGAACTTGAGTTAGTAGGCTTGTAAGCCAGCACCTTTAAGCACTGATCTCTCCAATGCCGCCCTCCCCTCTTTTTGCCAGAGGGGAAGGAAAAGAAAAAGCAGATTTTATACATTTTCTACTGATCAAATAGAATAGCTCAGTGAACTGAGCTGGGTGAATTATGAACAATAGAAGTTTTTTTTTTTTTGATAATTTGAAGTACGTATATGGTGTCCATAATCCACTCCATTACCTTCTTTTGTCCCCCTCCCTGTCTATTTTCTCTCAAGCCTGTGCCGGCCCCTCTTCGACATTGATGCCTTGTTTGTTTGTTTTTTTTTTTTGTTTTTTTTTTTAGGTAGGAGCTCACTCTAGCTCAGGCTGACCCAGAACTCGCTTTGTAGTCTGAGGGTGGCCTCAGGCCCATAGCAATCCTTCTACAAGTCTGCCAAGTGCTGGGGATTAAAGGCCTTCTCCATCATGCCCAGCTTGACTTTCTTCCCCTTGTGATTGTCCGTCGGAGCATGGGTGGGGGTTATTTACCAAAGCATGTGTAATTTATCAGTGTCCACACAATTGCAGAAAATGTCTCCCACTTTCCCAAACAACTGTTAGCTTCCAAAAACTCAGGATGAGATGAGGGCCTTATGTCATTCTCTGTTACCCATGGCAGAGTATCAATGGGCCCAACATTGTTGCGCGCCTTATTCAGGTAATGACATGGCTGTGAAGTCGGGAGTGCAAGAGCCAGAAGACGGTGTTGTACAGCTCTCTTGCCCATCTTCTAGTTCTTTGCCCTCTCTCACACACATTCCCTCAGCCTGGGAGAGTGTGGTAGAGAGAAGCTCTCCCAGTCACTGTCTTTCAACACTTCGATGAGTTTTGACGGGATTACATTTCAGATAAACGAATTCACATAGAATGTTAGGTATAGAACCTACTATTATTTCTAAGTAAATAATATGGTGTTGACCCAGACCATCTAAGAATATTATATAACTATGTATATGCCCTGCATTTTCTCTAATTCAAGAGGCGTTTATTTTTCACCATATGGTTATGTCCAGATCAACTATTTTTCAAAGAATTAAAGAGAGAGCCATTAGGGTTCTACCAAGTTAGTAACTCAGCAGGAAGAAAAGGTAGTTGTAAGTTTTTCTTAACTGTTTTAATCTAATTCTACATTCCTGTTGTGCTTTGAAATCTGTATCAAGTGTTACTTTAAAAAGGCTTGTGTTATACATCTTTATTTTATGCATGTATGTGGAAGCTACGGCAGAGTGTCATCAGGAATGCAGTACACCTTTGAGATAGGGTCTTTCAGTTAGGCTTGACTGGCTGGCTAGTGAGCCCCTGTGATCCTTTCTCTGTCTCCTCAGGTCTAGGATTACAGCTATACACCACCATGCATCTTAAGTTTATAGTCATAACTGGCTTTGAACTTGATTTTTTTGTTTCAGCCCTGGGATTACAGGCCTGGACCACTATACCTAGCTAGTATGTTTATTGTTTTTAGGAGTTCTATTATGTAGGGTTGGAGTGGTGGCTCAGTGTTTAAAGTTTAAAGGCACTTGCTTTCAAAGTCTGCTGGCCTGAGTTCAAGTCTTCAAGCCACACAGATAAACCCAGATTGGGGGACAAAAAGAGAGAGAAAATGGTATAAGTGCCTGGAATTCACTGGGTAGTCTCAGGCTGGCCTTGAACTCATGGTGATCTTCCTACCTCTGCCTCCAGAGTGCTGGGATTTAAGGTATCCACTGACACACCCGGCTTATTTACTACAATGTTAGACAGTTGTGAATTCTCATTATACATTTCACATACAAGTTTGTTTACAGAGGCTGCCCAGGATTTTATAAGCAGCTTTAAAAATAAGCCAAAGCTCCGTTATAAAGACAAATATGCTCTAGAAATCTGTGTGATTTAATTTATGCAAAAACAATCTATTTGAAGACTTTTTATGTTTTTCTGTCAAATTTATCAGTTTTGCTCACAGCTGACAAGGTAATATTGCAAAGGAAGTGGAATTTTCTTAGATGTATCTTTACATTTTAGTTATCTAGTTTTTTAGGAGTAAGTTTTGTGAATGTACAAGAGTAGGTAGCTACTTTATTTTGTAAATTGAGATGTATGAAAGAGAAATACAATGAAAGAGCTTATTTTCCCCCTGAACTTGTAAATGAAATTAGTTGTTAAATATTTATATAATGATTGAGGAAGAAAGTACATGAAACTCCCAAGTCATCTTATAATCAGCATGAACATTTCATGGCCATTCTTTCATTCACTGTCTTATCCTTATCCATATAAACACATGTCCCCCATACCGAATCCATCATTCATGGAACCATGGTGCCTTTCGTCCTTCTTCCCGTGCTCCACCACTCGTAGCTAGATATCTTTCTATATTTTTCTTAGTATAGTGAAAGATACAGAAGTTTTCCTTGGCAAATCTTTAATTATCCTAAAGAATTGGTACTTTTCCTTTGTAAATTTTATTTTACATAGTGACAGTTTTATGTATTAGTGTGTAATATATTTGATGTGTATTTTCCTCCTGCTGAACTTTTCCCAACATGTCCCTTTCCCCCCAAGTGAGGTTCATTAGGATTGCTTGCATGAGCATGAGCTTACAGAGGTAATGAAACTCAGGAATGCAACAGAGTGCTTTACAACACTCCTTCCCTTCCTCCAGCTCCTTCACATTCTTTCCATCCCCTCTTCCTTAATGTTCCCGGAGCCTTGGAGGGAGTCCATTTAGCACTGAGCGCCCCATAGTCACTTCTTCTCAGCACTCATCTGAGTTTTGAGTTTCTCTAGTGTTTTCCACCGTTTCAAGCCAGAGCCTGGAACTGCTGACACTCCTCAGCCCAGCAGTTTCCTACCCAAGTGTGCCTCCGCAGTCAGCTACCCATTCCCAGAAGAACTTTCTGTAGTCTATGGGGTGATTTTGTTTCTGAGTGTTAGTATTACTGAATCATAAGAAAAAAGAATTTTTTTATGATACCACCAGATAGCTGAAGCCTAGAAAGGATAAGAATCTTTTTGTTTTTTGTTCCTTCGCCTTTACCTTCTTTTCAGTTGTCTCATTGTCTGGTGGGTTGTGGATTCTGTGTGTTTTTTGAGAGTTCCTTTTTTATTTTAGATAGCAACTGAATCATTAGCCCAGATTTTTTCCCCAGGATTTTACCTTTTTTATTTTTCACATATTGTCTATTATGTAGATGTTTTTAAGAATAGTGAACTGTGTTTATTAAATTTTTAAAAATACAATGAAATGATAATGTGCATCACTAATTCAAGTCTTATAAATATATGGTTTTTAAATAATTCTATTAAAATACATATAACATTTTAAAACTTGTATTCATGGGGCCTTAAAATTTTGTATTTTTTTATAGTAATGATGAAATGAGTTTTTTTTTTTTGCTAATCTTCATTGATTAGTTCTGCCAACATAGGCATGTCAATAATTTGTATTTATTGACTTGCAGTTTTCTGTGTACCATGTTATGCTGGACACATCGTTTAATCATTTTAATAACCTGTTGCTATTTTCTGATGAGAGATAAATAGAATTAAGTAGTAGCTTGCCCAGGTTACATAGCTCATAAACTTTGAATCTGGGCCAGGCATTATGGGACTTGCTTATGTGTATTAACACGTGGGAGACTGGAGCAGAAGGATCATTGAGTACAAGGCCAGCCTGGACTACATGGTGAGTTCTAGGCCAACCTGCGCTTTATGTCAAAACCCTACCTATCTTAGGGAAGTAGAAGGAAGAAGGCAAGAAAGTTGAAATTATATTTATTAGCTATTTGCTATATTACATTAGGTAAAATGTTAAATATGCCTTTTTTTTTTCCCCAATAGAGCTACTGGAGTATCTAAAGCTGTGTGTGTGGCTCCTGGATATTTTCTTTTTCTCATCCTCCCTCTCTACCTCCCTCCCATTCTCCCTCCATCTCTCTCTCTTCTCTCTTTCTCCTCTCCTCACTCCTCCCCCCTCCTCCCCTCTCCTCCCCTCCCCTCCCCTCCCCTCCTCTCTTCTCTTCTCTTCCTTTCCTGTGGTGTGATGCATCTGTGAGTTGCACACACCTTGTGTGTATGCCTGCAGGCATCAGAGGAGAATGCTCACCCATGTGTTTCTTTGAAACAAAGTCTTTCACAGATCTCCAAAGCTGCCATTTTTGGTCATAGTGACCAGTGAGCCCAGCCGTGGTCTCTGATCCTCACATAGCTAGGCCTAAAGGCATGTGTGACCATGTGCAGCTGTTTTAAGTGGGTGCTGGAGAATTGAACTCAGGTGGTGTTAGGCTCTCGGCTGGCCCTCATACTTGCAAAGCAAGCCCTCTTACCTGCTGAGACATCTTCCTAGCCCTTCATGCTATATATTTTCAAGCAGAGAGAGAGGGGGGTAGAGAGAAGAGAGATAGACAGAATGGGCATGCCAAACTCCAGGTGCATGCCCCTCTTTGCACCTGGCTTTATGTGAGTACTGGGGAACCATGTTGTTAGGCTTTTTCAAGGAAGTGCCTTAACCACTGGGCAATCTCTTCAGCACATCATACTATATATTTTCTTTTTTGTTTATTAATTTTATTTTTTTAATCTTTTTATTGTTCAGTATGCTCTGTATAGTTGTCCCAGAATTTTCTAGAGAGTTGCAGTTCTCATATACTTTAAAAAAATTTATTTATTTATTTGCAAGCAAAGAGCTAGGGAGACAATGGGCACGCCAGGACCTCCAGCTCTTGCAAACAGACTTGAGATGCATGCATCACTCTGTGCATCTGACTCCATGTGGGTATTGGGGAATCAAACTCAAGTTGTAAGGCTCTGCAGGCAAGTGCCTCAACCGCTGACTCCAGCCCCTTATATATTTAATTACAAAGCAATATCAAGTAAAATGAATATCCAATTAAAAAAAAGATTCTTTGTTAAAATATTTTTATTTATTTGTTTGAAAGAGAGAGCAAGAGAGACGAGTTGTATCGGCATGCCAAAGGCCTCTTGGTCCTGCAAACGAGCTCCAGATACATGCATCACTTTGTGTATCTGGCTTTATGTGGGAACTAGAGAATAGAATCTGGGCAAACAGGCTCTGCAAGCAAGTGCCTTTAGCCACTCGATAAGCCATCTTCTCATCCCAGAATATTCTCATAAAATGGAACAATACTATAATTGAAGAATTTCTGTGTAATGTTTGGGCCTTGCTTTGTTGTTCTGGGCGGTGGTCCAAGTGTTCTTGCTCTTGAGTTGTACTCTCACCCTGCAGATAGTCTCTCAAGGCCGATGCTCTGAGACAGTATTTGGGGCTGGTCTCTTGTAAGTAAGTTATTGCTACTCCTTGACAACTGTTCCTTTGTATGTCTGAAAGGACACATTTCCTTTCTTCTACAGCTTCCCACTAGTTGCAAGAACTTTGGCCTTGAATTGGAAAATAACAGCCAAATTATATGGCATTGCTTTTCAGCCTATAATAAACAAATTCATTCTGTAACAAGGACGGACCATTTATCATGGATTGACCAGAGAAACCTTTTCAGAAGGACGACATATTGGCAATTCATTTAGGGACTACTTTCTGTAGAACTGAATTGGGAGCTTCATGAGTTTTGGCTTGTTCAGGTTTTAAACGTGTAGAAATTATTTTTACTTTGTTGCTAGATCCACAGATGTAAAGACTTTCAGGATTGCTTTTATTTTTATTATTATTATTATTAGACAATTCTTTCTGGTAAGAATAGAAAAATACAAATTGCCATTCTAAACCTGAGGCTTGCACTTTTATGATTGCTTTATAACTTACCACTTTAATAACTGGTTAATTGGCAATTTATGATTTTATCATTTGCAGATATATACTTGGTACTCAAAGCCAATAATCTCTTGTGTTTTACTAGAATGCTTTTCTTGGGCATGAGTTTTTTTTTCTTAAAATTGTAGAACTACAAAAATCTAATAATTTCACTGTTTATAATTAACTGCTTTTTCTTCAACATTTTTTGTAGTATTTGTGTGGTAGCAATCGAAAGGACAACATATTTATTGATCCAGGATACCAGATGTTTGAGCAAGAATTAAATAAAATACTCCGAAGTTGGCAACCAAGCATCCTTCCAGATGGTAATGCTATTTTAATAAATACGTGTTGCTGCTTGCTGTTTGGAATTGTTACTTTTATTATAGAAAAATGTTAAATATTATTAGGAAATAATTCAGATTTGATGGCATATGTATAGATGGCATATTTTTTATAGTCTTTTTTCATGAGCTCATTTGCTCATCTCTTGTGTCTAGATTTTGAAGTCATCTGTTTGTTCTCCTATAGGACAGAAACAAATGTCCTGTCTCCTATTCTGGGGATGTTAGGTCTGCTGGTGTTCTAGTCTTTGTACTGTTAAAAAGCTACATAGGTAATTCTGAGATTCATTCCAGTTGACTTGGTGTGACTGGTAAATTGGTATAAGATTGTTTTATATTCTCTTTATTTCTAGATGGTTAAGTGCAAACTGTTATTCATTATAATTGTTTTAAAGTAGTTTTCTCTGTTTAAGGGTCAATATTCTCTCGAGTTGAAGAAGACTATCTCTGGAGGATAAAACAACTAGGATCACACTCTCCAGTAGCTCTTTTGAATACCTTGTTCTACTTTAACACTAAGTATTTTGGCCTGAAAACAGTGGAACAACATTTAAGACTTTCCTTTGGCACTGTGTTTAGGCATTGGAAAAAAAATCCTTTAACAATGGAAAACAAAGCCTGTCTTCGCTACCAGGTGTCTTCCTTATGTGGAGCAGATAATGAAGGTAGTGTAACAGATATTCTAGATTGTCTGTGGTGGGAATATTCAAATTTCCCTTACTAAAGTAAAGCCCTGGGTCATGCAGTGAGAGCCTAGGGACTATGACTTTCATAAAACATGATAAACTACCTCCTTAGAATGTTTCAGTTCCTTTATTTGAAAAATTGTACAAAACTATCCTTTCGAACTCTGAAGGACATTAGCCTCATTATTCTAAATCAGATTCTAGGGGTGAATAATATCTTCCTCAAGATTGGGTTTAGGAGGCTTATTTAGTTTTTTTTTTTTTTTTTTTCTCCTAGATAAAATCACTACTGGAAAACGAAAACATGAAGATGATGAACCTGTATTTGAACAAATTGAAAACACAGCCAACCCTTCTAGATGTCCTGTAAAAATGTTTGAATGTTACTTGTCTAAAAGGTGAGTATTAATGATACTTGACTTGTTAATATTTTCATCAAAGTTTGGTGAATTTAACACTACTAAGAAGAGATACTTTTTCACTGATCCTTTTTAGATTTCTCTCTTCTTGTTTATGTCCAAAGCTATATTCTGAGCTGGGGCGTGGTAGCTTGCGCCTTTAACCCCAGGAAGCTGAGGTAGGAGGCTCCCCTAGGCTAGTGGGAACTAATCCTTTTTATCACAGAAACCAACCCTGAAAATGTCTCAATGCCAGTGTTTGTCACTAACAAAGTAGTGAAATCTGATCACACAGTGTGTTTCCTGGGGCTGAATTACTTTTGAAAGTAAATATATTTGTGAAGAAATTTTATGTTATGACATTGACCTTTTCTCTCTTTTCTTCAAAGTCCACAGAATCTTAATCAGAGAATGGATGTTTTTTATTTGCAACCAGAGTGCTCTAGTTCTACAGATAGCCCTGTCTGGTACACATCTACATCACTGGACCGAAACACCTTGGAAAATATGCTTGTACGGGTTCTTCTAGTAAAAGATATTTATGATAAAGACAATTATGAACTGGATGAAGACACCGACTAAGGACAGTTTTAGAAGCAATCAGGATAACAGCATTAGTCAGTCATGCTGCTAGACCTTTACTATGGAAAACATTTCAAGTTTACTCTTTCTGTTCTGAGTTTTGTAGCAGTGTACCCACACTGGGTATTAACCATGTAAATAATCTGTAAGTGAAAGTTGCCATTATTCTATGTAGTGGTTTAGGATACTTAACAAATACATTCAAATTTTTTTTATTATTATTTATTTGATTAGGTATATGTTTATAACTTTTTACATTACAAAATATGAATGAGAATGTGCCATGTACAATTTTTTTCTTGTAGTAAGAAATATCCGTATTGCACAATTCTACTGTTGCAGAGCTTCCTCAAAAGGAGTTGCTTTTGCTGGGTTCTTGACCAGATGGTTGTGTATGGGTAGCACTACTAAAGTTTAGACCTTGCAGTGTCTTTTCAGAATTTTTAAAAATAAACTGTAAACTAATAGGCTGGGTTTTTTTTTTGGGGGGGGGATGTTGTTTGTTTATTTTAGTTAATGAAGCCTTACAAAGTTATGTAGAGAGATACCATCTTCTGTACCAAAAATAGACAAGAGAATGCTGTTGATATTGGTGTACTGTAATGTGAATCTATAATGGTGAAAACAACTTTCTGTTCCCCTTATTAAAACTTAGTGTCCTTTTCTCATTTGTGGCTTTCTGCATCACCCTAATTAATAAAAAAAAGTATGTATATATGTACATATATATAAAGAATGACTAAGTTGAAAACAAGATCATTATGGCATTTTTCTTTGTAAAAATGTCTGATCAAAGTAAAGCTTCTGCTTTTTTTCTATGCCACCTCTAAGTATCTGCAATGCCCTTCATTGATAAAGGTTTGAAATTTAATTTTTTAATTTAATTTTCCCCTTAATCATGTAGTACTTGTATAGTACTCTTCAGGTTTTACCAATTTTACTAGAATTCTCGTGCCTGCTTCCAAATATGACTGATGCATACTCGATATAATTATTTTTAGAACTGCCACTCCTGAAATAGTTTGTAGAAAGTAAAGCTACTTAAAGTAAGATAGTGTCACATCTGGTAATTTCAGATGATTGAAGAACATCTGAAAGAAAAACTGATGCATAAAGCTTGTCTCAGAGGAAATCATATTTGAAGCTAGATTGTTTGGCTTTTAAATTTTAATTACTTCTTATAGAAGATTGCATTAAAATACTTTGTACTTCTGCATAGCAATTTATCTGTTTAGAACTTTTCTTTTAGAATAAGGAAATTTACTTCAAGTCATACTTTCTAAAGGCTGAGTAAAGTGCTAGCTGCAAATTACCATGAATCATTTGGCTGACTTTGTATAGCATGTATAATGTTACTTTCTTGTTTCTTAAAAAAAAAAAAGCCTTGAGATCACCATGGTAACATTAGTTTTTAAAAATTGTTTAGGAGGAAATTGGCCTATAGTCCACAGTGAGTAGACAATACACAGCCCTTAGATATTTTTGTTTCCCTTTGAAAATACATAGCCCTTAGATATTTTTGTTTCCCTTTGAATAAATGTTAGCATACTAAAGAAATTTTCTTAATCATGATTTGGAAAATTTCACAAGTATAATCACTGTATATTGAAGCAATAATTATCTGAAGTGTTTTTTTTTACAAGTTTGAATAACTTTTCAATCCCTTGATTTGATATTTGTTGAATGATAATCAGACCGACAATAGCAAATCAGATGTAACTTACTTTACTAAAGTTCATTGCCATTTGTCTATTTAATGAAGAAATGTTGGTAACACAATATGCAATGCAAAAATTTCTTCAAACTTACCTTTTTCCAGAGCTACTTCTTTGAGTTTCCTATAAATGCATATTATTGATTAAAAGGTGGTTATTCATAGCCATCTTTTATAATTCAGAGTGGTGCTATATCCCATCAAAAAAGCAATAAACTTTTCCCAAATGTCACTTGTATATTTACCAAATACCATAAATTTTCTGCCATGGTACTACTATTAAGCACCATGTCTTTGCTATTTAGTTTTCTTTTATTTGTACAATTTAGCTTTTCTAAGTAGAAATGCCTGCAGAATTTCAGAAGATTTAGAGCCCCTTTCTTTGGCTTGATTGCAGTTCAATGATAGATTTACTTGGTTCTCAGGGGAGGGAAAAACTATTCTATTAAGAATTGTTTGTTCTGGGAAATTTTGCCAGATACACATTCAGTTGGTTCCTGGCTCTACTTAGTTTATGGCCATAGTTGTCTGCTGAGATAAAGGACAATGAAATGATAGCAGCTTCTTGTTTTCTTCTTGGCAATTTCTGATTATAGATAGCATCCTGTAAATATAAGTTTATTGTCTTGAGATGTCTATTGAAGATACTATATTTTTCTGTTCTGAACGATTTAAACAAAATCCTTAAAATCGTTCAAGGAAAAAGATAGCCATATTGAGGCAGGTGGATTGTCCATGCAACTGAGTCCTCTTGAACACATTTTGAAAGTTTACTGTATTAGGTAACATAAGATATTAAAGGATTTTTCTAGGCAAGATGCTCAGCCTTTTTTTTCCCCATAAAAATACTTTTTGCTTAAGTTGTAATTCATTGTTTTTCTTTCATTAAATGGAGTGGTTACCAATGTGTAGTGTATACATTGAAAGAGGAGAAGGGTATATGTTGTAGCATTCACTTAATTTTTTTTTCTGGTGGGATTTCCCTTTATCCTGGCCAATTGTGATTTGTAAGCCAGGGGTAACTTATTTATGCATAGTGATGGAGATGTCAGAAAATTATAAGTTGCAGGATCTCTAATGTGTGATCCCAAATATTTCATAGTCTTGATTCACTATAAACATTTACTTTCTTACCTTGAAAGTTATTTCTAAAATGTATTGTTAGGTTTCTTTTGTTCTAAGCTGACATTGATAATAGGTTGATCTGGTTTCCTTCAAAGGTCATAAAAGGGTGATTTTTTTTTTGTGTGTGTGTGTGTGTGTGTATGTGTGTGTGTGTGTGTGTGTGTGTGTTAATACTTAATTTTTTTTTTTCAAGATAGGGTCTTGCTCTAGCTCATGCTGACCCGGAATTCTCTATGTGGTCTGAGGCTGGCCTGAAACTCATGACGATCCTCCTACCTCTGCCTCCCAAGTGCTGGGATTAAAGGCATGTGCCACCATGCCCAGCAATATTTAATTTTTAAATTAATTAGTTGAAAGGGAGGGAGGGAGAGCCACAGCCAGCGCCAGATAGAGAAAAGCAGGGCCCCTAGCCACTGCAAAGGAACTCGAGGTGCATGCGCCACCTTGTGCATCTGGCTTTATGTGAGGACTGGGGAATCAACCTGGGTCCTTAAGCTTTGAAGACAAGCACCTTAACCACTGAGTCATATCTCCAGCCCTGTTTGTTTGTTTGTTTTTTGAGGCAGGGTCTCAGTCAAGCCTAGACGGACCTAGAATTTACTCCGTTGCTCAGGTGGCCTCAAACATGGTCCAGCCTTAGCCTTCCAAGTGCTGGAATTACAGGTATGAGCCACATACTCAGTTTACATGATAATATTTTAAAGAATAAATTTCAAGTTATAATACTTTTGTATCCCCTCTCCCATAATACCCCCTAAAAGGAAATTCTGAATTTCTCTTACTGGGCATTTTGTCTTCAGGGTTTTACCAGTTTCTGTGCTGTTTCCTAGTTTCAGGTGCTGTTGTGCTACTTGGTAGGTCATAGCACTAGCAGCTTAGATGTATGTGCCGTCTCAGTGCTTTTTTTTTAAACTGTACTAGATGCTTGGAAGGATACCTTAGTGAGTGGCTATAATTGTACCACTTTGTAATAATTGGAATCTCTTAACCACTGAATTAAAAGTTCATGAGTTTAGACTTTCTAAAAAGATCAGAGTAGAAGCTGAGTTAACATAAAGATGATCAATTTGTAGTTATTATTATAATCCAAAATCCAAAATGTTCTAATGTCTCAAATGTTCCTAGTGCTAACATAACACTGAAAACGGGTCAGATTTTGGATTAGGGGTGGTCAAGCAGTAAAGTATGCAAAATTTTCAAATCCCAAATCTGAAGCCAGCATTTCAGCCTAAGGATTTCACCCCACAATAAAACTAAAGACCCTTGTAAATCCTAACAGATTGTGTTCTCTTGTGGTGTAATGACAGTTACAGGTTCTTTATCTGGAAAATTATATTGATTTCTGATTCTGGAGTTTCAACTTGAGCATAGCTGATAGTACACTTTACAAATTTACATTTGAGTCCTGGTGATTTATTTAAACTACAACTTCTTGGAAAAGGGAAAGATCTTTTTTTTAAAACAGCCTTAATCCTGAGAAACTTGTCGGACCTGAAGGTAGAACACTCCAAGATAGAGGGAAGGACTTTCTGAACAAGTCCCCAGTGGCCCAGGCAATCAGACAAACACTGGGCCTCAGCTAACTTCTCAGAATTAAAACTCTGCTCACAAATAGTAACACAAAGCAGTACTTGCTCTGTATTTTCTCTGCTAAAGGAGTGTTCTCTCTGGTAAGTGGGAAGAAAAGATTGAGACAGTGGTCCTATGCTGGGGATGGATGGGAAATGCATTCATGATAATTGAGAAGGGCGAGTAGATTTCCCAGAGATGGCCACCACGGCCCATGAGTGTAATCTTGATGGCTAGAACTGCCATTGCTTTTAAGATCTAGTAGAAATGGTCAGAGCACTTTCTGCTTGACAGTTGCTACCGTGATGGCCCCGGTCCTTATCTCTGGTTTTTAAGCCTCGTCCAGTACTAGAGTAAAAATATTCTCAACCACAGGGCTGGAGCACTCGCCACAGTAGGCAGTTTACAGTAAACCCAGCAATCCAGCATCTAGGTTGTGTGCAGTGGATGAAACACAAGGTCCAACATGTTACAATCTTCCTTCACGTCACTGAGGACTTGCATAGCCTTTGCTTTTGGAAATGAAAACTAAGGCGCAACTTAGCTAAGATGACTTTCAATCCTCCAAAAGTGCAAAATGAAACTTCCCACCTTGATCACTTGTGTGTGTGGTGATTTGTTGTTTTGTTTTTCAATAGCGTCTCAAAACTCCTGATTCTCCTGCCTCAACCTCCCAGCTGCTGGGATGCCCAGCAGCACACTTGGCTCATGCTTGTAGTTCTGAGCTCATGTCAGTAGATGGCAAGAGAGCAGCACAAAGCTGCTTTTAAATTTTCTTTTCTGGTTCATCCTTTCAGGACTTTCTCCTTTTCAAAAGTGAGCTACGTACTGTAGATCACAGTAAACTGTCAGTGGGGTCTGAGACGGCACCCTGTGATCAGACCTTTCTGTCATGAGCCAGACATGTAACTGGAATAAAGTATGTCTTACGCAGTTTATCTCAATATCACAAACTTAAAAAAGTTTTCAGAGATTTCAAAGGCACACCAATATTCTCTCAAATCTTTAAAAAAAAAAAAAGACCCCAGCAAAATCGTGAAAGCTAGAAAGCAGCCAGTCAGTGGGAATGATCATAGAAGAGCCATAATAGTCCCACTGGGAGGGGCACAGGGCTCACTTGTGCAGGCAGAGCACAGCTGTGTGCCGAGGGGAATCATGGTCTCAGGCTTCTCGTTCTGTCCTCAGGGCTCAGAAAAATTATGTAAAGGACCAGAGAATATTTTAGGTTGGCTCTAGAACCAAGAAACATTAAGTATATTATGTAGATAGCAAGAGAGAAACTTCCACAAAAAGTTGAGTGCCAAAATGTCATTTACAGTTGTAGAAGTGTGTGTGTGTGTGTGTGTGTGTGTGTGTGTGTTTTAACCAATACAGTTCTAATAAGGATACAATGACTTGGAGGAGTATCCATTTTGCTTAAGTGGTTTTTAGAGCTTTTCATATAATAGCTTTCATCAAAATTGACTGCAAATGTTTAGGTTTTATGTATTTCAAAGTATCTTCTTGGGTCTATACTGCCAAATGCTGACACCAAGTCAACAAATGATTTTAATCAAGTCTTCATCTCTTCAGTGACAAATTGGCACAGTTCTTTTAGGTTTGTTTTTTATCAGGGATGTTCGCTTTTCAGCATGCCATGTTGTAGATTAATCACTTCCAATTGAATTGAATGGTATGTCTCAGTTTGCAGAATTAATTGGAAAATTTGAAATATGGAATTTTCCATGTTCACTGAGCTTTAACATACATGTAGGAACTATAGTTTGAGATTGGAAAACTACTCCTGCTGCCTGTGTGTGGCAATGGAATGACAACCAGCGCTCTTCACTTTAATCCAGTACTGCAAAGTGTGGGAGCAGGCTTGGTTTTACTTGTCAGTATGAGTCCAAGAAACAGTTGTTGGAAATTACTTTATTGCAGATCATTTTGTGTCTTGAGTAATTACTTTGAAATTTTAGGCCCACTCCATCAAGAATTTCATTAATCCTGCAACAAAAGCTAATTTCCAAAACTATCCAGTGGTAAGTCATGGAGATTGAGTGGGTTTCTGCTGTTTAATTGTTTTTACACAGAAAACTCCCATCTTGGCCCTGAGTGCAAAACAATAAATTTGCGTGGTACTCCACGTCTTTAATCCCAGCACTGGGGAGGCAGAGGTAGGGGGCCACCCTGAGACTACATAGTGAATTTCAGATCAGCCTGGGCTAGAGCAAGACCCTACCTTTAAATAACAAAAACGAAAACCGTCTGCCACTTGGCCTGCTTGGTTGGAGGGTGATCAAAAACGAACGAATGAATGAAAGTTAGGAATATGGTTCGGTGAACAGGGCGTTTGCCGCGAGCGCCTGTGTGGATTCTGGAACCAGTGTTCAGTCGGGATTCCCAGCGCTGGGCTTCCGGGGGCTGACTAGCTTGCTAGCTGGACTAGCAAACTCAGGGTTCAACAGAAGGCTGTCTCAGTGTGTCCCTGCACACGCACACGTGTGAACACATGCAAGTCAGCCTAGCATCAACTGTAGTCTTGAACATACTCATCTCAGGTGGTTCTACTTTCAAATTTTACTGAATGTTCACTTTGAGAATATTTCTGTCTGTAGTTCTTAACCTACACATCTACTCACAGAAGCTAATTTGGGGGGACGGAGCTCAGTGGTCGAGCGCTGGCTTCATCTCCAGCACCACAAAAAGGAGGAAAAGGAAAGAATTTTTCAGTTACTTCAATCTGGGAATTGACTCCTTAGACAGCTAAAGAGGTTGTAAGGAAGATGTCCATGGTTAGTTGCTCACTTGCAAAGCCAGACAGGTGTATGTTTGCACAAACAAGAGACCCTGGTGCTCATGTGTGTTCACACACACTTAAAAAGATGTTCTGAATAACATTCTTCAACTCATCAAGAGTGAAGAAAAGGCCAGGCTGGTACATACGTAGCATTTGAGAGGCTGAAACGGGGGATTGAAAGAATAAGGCTACTCATAGATTCCGGCACAGAAACATCTATTACTTCAGAGTTGGGCTTTTTTTTTTTTTTGCATATTTGTGTATGCATTTTAATCTTTGTGTGGGCACACATATGCCACAGCACACTTGTGGAGGTTGTTGACAAGCTCAGATGTTGTTTGAAGCAAGGTCTGTTCACTACAGCATACGGCAGGCTAGCTGGCCAGTGAGCTTCGTTGATTCTCCTGTCTGTCTCATCTTGCTCTAACACACTCAGCTTTATGTGGGTTCTGGAGATTTGAACTCGGATCCTTACACTCGTGTGGCAAGTACATTACCCACTGAGCCATTTCCTGAGCCCTTGTTTGTTTCTTGAGACAAACTGGTTGGCCTGGAATTCACTATGATGACAGATTTGAAGGGATCCTCTCTTCTGCCTCAGGTGCTGGGATTACAGGCATATATATACAGCCACACTCGCATTTTCACATTTTGAGATAGTTTTTCAGCTCGTTTTGCCAGAGGCCAGTATCTTTTTTAGTGCATGCGTGTGTGACTGTTGTATATTGTATTTGTGCAACTGCGTATGAATGCAGGGCCCGAGGACGGGCTTGAGTGTTTAAAATTTTTTTTTTTTTTTGGCTGTGTGTGTAGTGTCATGTGATAACGTGCGTTTGAAGATGTGTGTAACCTGTGTGCATTCCCGCAGAGGAGACTTCATCAGCTTGTTTCCTTGAAATGGGGTTTTTCTTTCAATCCAAAGCTGCTGCTTGCTGTCCTCACCTTTTAAACAAAAATTTCAGTGGTTCTCAGGTCTCTGCTTCCCTCCTCCCCACACACACCAGAACTAGGACTACACATGCACAGCCACGCCCAGCTGCCTTACATGGGTGCTGGGGACTTAGGTAGACTCAGTTATCACTCATGCTTGTACAGCAAGTGCTCTTCACTCCTGAGTAATCTCCGCTTTTCCCTAGTCTTTTAGAGACTAGATCGCCTGGCTAGTGAGCCCCAGGGATTCTCCTGTCTCCTGAACCGGGATCATAAGCAGGTGCCACCACATCCGTCATTTTATGTGGATTCTGGGACTCGAACTCAGATCCTCATACTTACAAGGCAAGTGCTTAACTGGCTGAGGGAATCTCCCCAACTGAATGCCAATATCTTACTGTCTTTGGATACATTTCTTTGCTGCAACCAAATAATGGCTTAAATTTCCATTAGTAAACTGATTTACTTTGTGTAGACTCGTTCATTTTTTTTTTAAAAGAAATTCTGCTGGAATGTAATAGTCCATCTTCAAATATTATCGGTGTTTGGTCTGGTTCAATGGATTCTGTATTCTTTTAGCATTGCTGTAACGGCACGCAGAGTGAACACATTCCACTGTCCTTCAACAGGGTGACGACTGCTCACCTTGCCATGTGGACAGTGAGTGAAAGGGTAGGTGCAGCTGCGTTCCTATCCAAGTTTATGACTTGAAATATGAATGAAATATGATTGAAATATGAATTTCATGTCATAAAAATATTTAAATTTCTCCAGCTATTTATCAACTTTTTTTTTTTTTTTGGTTTTTCGAGGTAGGGTCTTGCTCTAGTCCAGGCTGACCTGGAATTCACTATGGAGTCTCAGGGTGGCCTTGAACTCATAGAGATCCTCCTACCTCTGCCTCCCGAGTGCTGGGATTAAAGGCGTGCGCCACCACACCTGGCTCCAGCTATTTATGAACTTAACCTTTCTTGGGTGAATGTCCCATCACGAACAGGGAACAAGCAAAGGCTTGTCCTGTGTTTAACCAATCCCTGCTGAACTTGCTTGCACAGCGGGAGACTTCCGTTGAGCCCACCATCATACCCGCCTAGACTCATCTGGTTCAAATAAGTTGGTGTTGTCTCATCCTTTAAAAACCAACAAAAACCCCACACCTCTATTAGTTCCGTTTCTTTCCACCCTGTTTCTCTGATCCTTTCATAACAGAAAATTTCACAGAAGAATCTACTGTCCTCAAAGTCTTAAAGTCCTATGCCAGCATTCCCAGGGCTTCTGTCACTAGTGTCACATTCCCTCCACCTGTGAGGTCCACCATCATGTTTTGTTTTTTTCGAGGCAGGGTCTCACTCTAGCCCAGGCTGACCTGGAACTCTCTCTGTAGCTCAGGCTGGCCTTGAACTCATGACGATCCTCCTACCTCAGCTTCATCATACTTCTTATCAGCATTTAGGATCATCAAACACCTCTCCTTTCAAAGCTTGAAAGTTTTCAAAGCTAGATACAAGGGCATGCATCTGCTGTTACAGCTACTCAAGAAGCCAAGGATCACTTGAGCCCTGGACTTTGAGGACAGTCTGGTCAACATAAGTAGACCATGTTCTGAAGAAAAGAATGAGAGAGGGCTGGAGAGATGGCTCAGCGGTTAAGGCACTTGCCTCCAGTGCCTAAGGCCCCGGGTTCAATCCCCAGGACCCACATAAGCCAGACCCACAAGGTGGTGGCCCTGGTTCTCTCTCTCTCTCTCTCTCTCTCTCTCTCTCTCTCTCTCTCTCTGCTTGAAAATGAATAAATAAAATATTTTTAAAAAAAGAATGAGAGAGAGGGAAAGTGGACGGGAGGATGTATCTTTATATAGATGTTACCTTTGATGATACCCTCCTTAACCCCTGGCCTTTTAAGGTTGGCCTAGATACCCAGTCCAGATGAGAACTAATGAAGGGTGGTGAAGGAGGTTTCAGGCCACTAGTTACTTTGTTTTATTGCCCCTCAGCTTTAACTCCACCCCTCTGCCCTGCTTTGTGATAATGGAACCGGATGCCATAAACATTCCTCTTTTGTTGACTTTCGCACTATCAGGCCTCGTCCATCCAGGGAATTAGGCGCTGGTCTTGGATCTCAGGCCTTGATTTTGTTGTTCTCACGCTTAGACTGTCAGTGTGACCCGGGATAACCCAGTGAATTCTGCTGGCAGCGGCATGGCGGCTTTTGCCATCAGCTTGGTCTCAGCACCTCACTGACTCCTCCCCACCCCGTGGGCACAGCCACAGCTCTGCCTTAGCACCCTGCCTCCACCCTGGAAGTAGCTGCTTTATTCCTCTTTTAGGTAATTTTCTAATTATTAGTTAGAAACTTTATATCAAGTTTTTTCTGTTCATTTTACTGGTGTGCGAATCTTTTTTTGTTGTTGTTTGTTTGTTTTTGAGGCAAGGTCCCACTCTAGCCAAGGCTGACCAAGAACTCATTCTGTAGCCCAGGCTAAACTCCTCCCTTTTCCTTTTCCTCTTTAAATTATGAAAGATTTATACCTTTTTGTTTTTTGAGGTAGGGTCTCGATCTATTCCAGGCTGACTTGGAATTCACTAACTACTCTCAGGGTGGCCTCAAACTCACAGTAATCCTCCTACCTCTGCCTTCCCAGTGCTGGAATTAAAGGCATGCACCACCACACTGAACTATTTATTTATTTATTTATTTATTTATTTATTTATTTATTTTTCGATTTTTCGAGGTAGGGTCTCGCTCTAGTCCAGGCTGACCTGGAATTCACTATGTAATCTCAGGGTGGCCTTGAACTCATGGCGATCCTCCTACCTCTGCCTCCCGAGTGCTGGGATTAAAGGCGTGGTCACCACAACCAGCTTGAACAATTTACTTTTCAGAGTAAGTTGAAGTAAGAGAATAGAAGTAAAGCAGAAAAGCTTCCAAGCTGAGAAGAAATCCCTACCAAGCTGGGAGAGATCCCTAGAGGGAAAACTCACATGGTGACTTGGATTAGGTCTTCTTATAACATTAGAGGTATAAATTAGGCATTCAATAGGGATGAACCTCATTGCCATGTTCAAATGTATATACGAACCTTGATTGATTGGCGGGTCAGGAAGGAGAGCGCAGACTCGGAGCCTGCCAATGGAGGTAGGATACCCATGAAAAGTTAAGGAGCAAGAGCCAAGAAGCCGTTCTTATCCTCCATGTTAATCAGACTGCAATTCCTTTATAGATCTTGCCAGGGCTGGTGGCGTATATGTTGTTTTGTGCCTGTGTCTCTATGTGTAAAAGAAGATTACCTTGCTCTTACTCTCTGTCATTTCCTCTGTGATTAGTGGCTTGGAGCAGAGACTGCACTAACTTCTTCAAGCTATAGAGGGTCGTAGAGCAGGGCAGTTAGCATTCACTCAGAGGGAATGTATTAAAAGGTCCACTTGTGAAGTAATCTGATGTTATCTCTGTCTAGTCCTTTGTTTACAGTGGCTGAGGCCCTGGTGTGTCCATTGATGGTCTCTCTCTCTCTCTCTCTCTCTGCAAATAAAAATACTTTAAAAGAAATAAATTTAGTAAAATTTCTGCATTGTAGGGGTGGGACACCTCCCTGTGAATTGTTGGTCAGGGAAGTCCCCAAAACAATACAGATTATTAAGGCCCTTGGTTGCCCACCAGACTAGATAGTAACTCCCTATTGCTGAAGACATCACATGCTTCAGTTGTAGGACACAGAGGTGGAAGCGTCTTCTTGCTCTCCAGCTGTCAGTGCTGGAAAGTGCAGTGCAGCCTGCTGGAGGAGAGAGGTTGTCAGTGGTCTTTCCCAACAGTGGGCCCTGCAGGCCTCACAGCTAACCATCTGGGCAATGTATCCGCTCGTGCAACAGTGGCGCACTGTTAAGGAAGTGGCCGTTGGCTTTCTGATTGGATTTGAGTCCTGCTCCACAGGAGACAGTTCATGCCTGATGCTGAAAACCTAATCAGAAACCTATGGCCACAAAGGTCATAGGCCCTAGGAAGGAAGCTACTACTATTTGACCATCAAATTGTCATCTAAATACTTATATCTATAGATTAGGGCTGTTCTCACCTGTGGTCAGAGAAGCTGCTTTTGGCAGTTGGTGGTGACTACTGAGAATAGTCAAACGACTGAGAAGAAGTGACAGCTAAAGACGTCTCTATCACACCAACGCTCAGGGGCCATTGCTGAAGGCGTGGCAGAAAGGAAATGAGCCACAGGATGGAGGAGTCTATGGAAAACTGGATATGAAGTGACCATTAAGTTCATGACCATCCAATCAAATCTGTGACATGCACAAGATCCGCACAATATTGAGTCCATCAATATTCTGCCATGGATGATGGGGAGGGAAAATGTCTTCAAAGTAGAGAAAGGACAAAAAGATAGCAGGAGGTGATTATATACCCATTATAATGTGCTTGTATGAAAATGATCACAAGGGTGTTTTTTTGTTTTTGGTAAATGGTACATTGGTAATATGAGTTTCTACTGGAACAGTAATTTACGCCTGATGACTACAAACATCATTGTCTGTGAGTAAATTAAATATTAGTTTAAGAAAGGTATCTTCGTAAATTAATTTTTCTATTGGCTATATTAGTTACCTTTCTTGTCTCTATGACCAGGTAGCTCACAGAAGCAACCTAAGGGAGGAAAGACTCGAGTTGGCTCATGGTTTTGCCGTTTCCATCTGTTTCAATGGAGACGGTTTGGTGGAGTGGCTTAGTCTAGGATAGCAGAGCACAGGGCAGTGGCCCAGAGTAGAACCACTGGGACCTTTCAAGGGACCCCAGTGGCCTTCCTCCACCAGCCAGGCTCCACCTTGTAAAAGTTTCACAATTTTGCAGAACAGTTCTACCAGTTGGGAAATCTGCTCCAAGCATGAGCTAGCAGAGAATGGGTCAGATTCAAACCATTGTGTGGTGTTTGAAGGTAGGATGCCTCCCCCATGGCATTGTGTGTTCTTAATTAAGCCTCATCCTCAATCCAAAAGTGGAGCCTGGCTGGAGGAGGCACGACAGACCTTGGGGTTCATTTTTTTTTTTAATTATGGAAAACAGACCTTTAATATTTTCCTACCATCATTCCACAACCTGTGTCAAATTAGTATATCTTTGGATTGTATTGTGTTAGAATCATTTCTTTTTTTTATTTTTATTTTTTAAAAATTTATTGTCCATAAAGAGTTACAACATTTAGTGGGCAAACAATGAGTTGTTATCCCCAATTCCCCGCTGCCCTCCCCTCCCCCCTCCACTGGCTAACCTCCTCCATGGGTCGTCTGGATCAGTCCTTGTGGCAGGGGACCATGGATTGCCTAGTATTCAGCCAGGTTCTCCTGGCCATGCCTCTGGCTAATCTCCCCCACCACGGCTCTCACAATCTTTCCGCCTTGGGGTTCATTGTTAACCCAGCTCCATTGGGTATTTACGAATGGCTCCCTCTTGCTGCTGTTTGTGCCTGCCTTGTTTTCTCTGCCGTGATGAAACCTCCCTTTGAAACTGTAAGCTGAAACAAACTCTGGTTGGATGTTTGTCCCAACAACGAAAAGCTGACTGCAACGTAGCCTCTTCCATGCCGCTCATCTCCCCGCCCTAACTTGTCCTCTTCTTTACATTTCCTTATTTCAAGCATGACTTTCACCAGAAAAACTCACGGGAGCACTTTCTTCAAAATGGTGTTCTGTGACTTCCCAACTGAACATGTTTAGACCGCATTCAGAGAGGAGTCGTGCTTCTACCGGGTATCCAGTCTGCCTAGTGCCAGGTAATCAAAGAAAGAAAGGGCTTGTCATCTGACTTGGCCAGGTAAGCACACCATGGAACGAGCTGCCTGATTGGCCCGGTGAAGTTAAAGGCAGAACCACAGAGCTGCCCTGAGCTTTTGGTGCTGGAAAAGGAGGCTGGGAAGAGGGATCTTGGCTTCTTCCTGATGTCCTTAGAGAGCCAGATCCCACTCAGCAAACAA
>PVHP010020042.1:0-31121 GCA_004024765.1 Zapus hudsonius
CACAACCCTGCACAGGTTCCCAGGACATAGGCAGGCAGAACACAGTAAGCCTCTCACGCAAACTGCTTCTGGCACAGTCCTGACCAAGTTCTTTCTCCCCCTCGTAAGCCAAACCTCACAGTCCATAGTTCTCAATACATTCAGGTCTTTCAACTCCGACCAGAATGATCCATGAAGCTGTACTCACAACACTGCGAGGAATCTCTTAGGCCGAGATTTCCAGTCCTTCCATATTCCTCCTGTTGATCACTTCCAGAAGACCAAAGCCACAAGATGAGGGTTCTAGCAGCAACAGATGACCCCACATCCTGGTACCAAAACTGTTGCAGTCAGCTTTCTAGTTGCTGCGCAGAAAGAACCCAAACAAAAGCGGCTTGTAGACGAATGGGTTTATTTGGCTTACGGACTCGAGGGGAGACTCCATTCTGGCAGGGAAAACGATGGCATGAGCAGAGGGCTGGACATCACCTCTGCCAAAGCACTGCAAACAGCAGCAGGAAGGTGTGCCAAACACTGGCAAGGGGAAGCTGGCTTATAACCCCCATAAGCCCACCCCCAACAACACAGCTCTAGTGAGGTTATAATTCCCGAATTGCCATCAGCTGAGGATCAATCTATCAGAACACATTCAATTGTTTGTGGGGGTGGGCTTATGGGGGTTATAAGACTTATATAAGGAAAATATTGAAACACTCAAAAGGGAAATAGAGGAGGATGTAACGAGATGGAGAGACATTCCATGCTCATGGTTAGGGAGAATCAATATAGTAAAAATGGCAATCCTGCCAAAAGCAATCTACAGATTCAATGCAATACCAATGAAAATCCCAACCTCTTTCTTCTCAAACATTGAAAAAAATAATCTCAAAATTTATCTGGAAGGGTAAGAGACCTCGAATATCTAAAACTATTCTGAGCAGGAAATATTACGCAGGAGGTATCTCCATACCTGACTTTAAAACATACTACAAAGCCATAGTAACTAAAACAGCATGGTACTGGCAGAAAAACAGACAGTCTGACCAGTGGAATAGACTCGAATACCCAGCCTTAAATGCAAATAACTTCAGCTTCTTTGTCTTCGACAAGGGTGCCAACAATGTATGCTGAGCCAAAGATAGCATCTTCAACAAATGGTGCTGGACAAACTGGATAAACACATGTAAAAAAATGAAATTAGACACACTCCTCTCACCATGCACACAGATCAAATCCAAATGGATCAAAGACCTCAATATCAAGCCTATAACCCTGAACACCCTGGAAGAAAAAGTTGGAGGAACCTTACATGAGATAGGAGTTGGGAACAACTTCCTGAGCAAATCTCCAGTAGCCCAGGAAGTGCAACAGTCACTTAACCAATGGGACCTGATCAGGCTCAAAAGCTTCTGTACAGACAAAAACACCATTCTCAAAGTCAATAGACCCCCTTCAAATTGGGAGATAATTTTCGCCAGCTACAACACAGACAGAGGCCTGATTTCCAGAGCCTACAGAGAACTCAAAAAAATTAATAGTAAAAACACAAATTGCCCCCTCACAAAATGGGGCACTGATCTCAACAGAGAATCACAGAGGAGGAAACTTTCTCACCTGAGAAAGTGCTCAGCATCCCTAAGCATCAGGGAAATGCAAATCAAAACCACAATGAGATACCACCTTACCCCGGTCAGAGCAGCCGGACAACCCCTGGTTCCATCCACTGGTTCCTTCCCTCACTGAGCTGTTGACCAAAGTGATTCATGAGATTCCAACAACATGACCGAATTCTGTCAAAGCTCTTGGGTGCCCTCCCTAGGCCTGAGGCAAAACCCTGTTGCTGAAGAAACCACAGAATGCCATCGACCAGCATCGAGAGACCCTTCAAAGTCCGGAATGGTATCCAGCCCCCAGAAGGCAGTTAGTGTAGTGCTAGAAGGCACTACACAGGCTGTCAAGGGAAAATGATCAATAACAGCTGGAGTAAACAGAGACCACTGACACAAAAAACAATCTGCGGTCATGAGTAGGCTGACCACACCCACTACTGGGAGAGAACAGCAAACCAAGAAAGGAGCACTTGTGCAATAGAGGAGCCTGGTCCTGTGGGAGACAATCAACAGCTTTCAATTTCAGCCAATTTTCCACTTAGTGAGGGTGACCCCTTGTCTGGAACTTGGGATTCAGGGCAATAATTACCGGATCCCGTACTCTTGGGGTCCAGAGACAAGATGCACTGAGGGAGCGATTGATGGGGAGGCTACTAAAAATAGAATCTAGGTAATCCAGAAATGTGTATATTTGTTAACCTACACTGATCACACTCTCCGATGGAGATTGTGCTTGTATTTTTCAGGATGCAGCGAGATAGCTGGGGACCATCTAACCCTACCAACCGACCGTAGGCTAATACCTGAGATTCTGGCAAGAGAGGAGCCACCACCGTCATAACGTGGAGGATCCATATTGAATCCCGCAGAGAAGGACGGGAGGAACAAGGGACCCACAGCCACAGACATTCAATCTACACAGGATAAGCCAGTGAGACAGAAACCAACGATCTTCAACACAAAGACTCCAAAATTCACAACCTTAAAGCAGCCTTAATACTCATCCACCACGACTCAGGGACCTATGCGGAAGAGGAGGCGGAAAGATTGTAAGAGTCGTGGTGGAGGAGACTATCCAGAAGCATGGCACCCTTCAGTATCAACACACTTGGGACAGGAGGACCGGGCTGAGTACTAGGCTATCCAGGGTCCCCTGCCACAAGGACTGATCCAAACGGCCTATGGAGGAGGATATCCAGCTGATTGGGGGTGGGGAGGGGGGCATTGGGGAATTGTGGATAACAACTCATTGTTTGCCCACTGAATAATGTAACTCATTATGGACAATAAACATATATTTAAGAAAAAAATGATACAGACCAAACTTTCCTATTCCAAAATGGAGGAATGGGGTTTCAACAAGGAAACATCTGACCAAAGCAAGACCAAAATCCAACAGAGAAAACACCAAATATTTCAGCTCCATGTCCAGCATCTGGGGCTTGTGATGGAATCATTTGCGATCCTATGGGCTTGTGTACTGATGCCTCTTCAGTTCTGCTTTCTGCGGCACACCATAGTCTCTTTCTTGGGATGGCTCTACTCCATGACTGCAGCTTTCCTTGGTGAAGATTCAATGATCCTGGCTTGTTCAATATCCTGGGATCTTTATAACTTAGGCTTCACCTTCACAGCTTTATGCATTGGCCCATCAGAGCTGCCTTGCATGGAATCCCACATTGCTTGGCTGTGGAGGCTTTCTGGAACCTGGGTGCAAGTGTCTGTGACCATATAATCTTGAGTTTTGTATGGTTATTGAACAAGCACCAAGTGGACATTGCTACCAAACTCCGTGCCAGGTAGTGATATTGTCTGGCGCCCTTCTATCTCAACTGCAGTGGCCTCTGTGGAGCTTAGTGGCTAAACCTGGGAAACCACTGTCCTAGATGGTTGGTATTGATCAAGTGTCCCCTTCAGCTGCACTCTTAGTTCAAACTCACTTCCATGAAATGATTTTGCATTTGGAGCCTATGATGAGTGATATTGTTCCCTTAGGGAACATTTCCTATGATCCCAGTGCAGAGTAAGAGGTTTCTCTTTATGACACTAATCTCTATTATAAAAACAAATGCTGGATATAACATGAATGACTTAAAGCCCATTTACCAATACAGTTCATTTCCTCTGAAACCTTAAAAAAAAGAGAGAGAAGAGAATGATAGGGAACTCAAATACTTAAATAAGTTCAAAAAGCAGGTGAACCAAATATGAGGGAACTTTGGGATACCCTTAAGAGAGCAAATCTCCAGATCATGGGGGTACCAGAGAGGGAAGAAATCTAGGCCAAAGGCATAAAGAACATATTCAACAAAATTATTGAAGAAAATTTCCCCATTTTAGCAAAAGAAAGTCCCATTCAATTATAGGAAGCACAAAGAACACCAAACAGACATGACCAAAGAAGAAATTCCCCAAGACATATCATAGTAAAAACCTTAAACATTGAAGCAAAGAGAGGGTTGTAAAACCAACAAATCACATATAAAGGCAAACCCATCAGAGTTACATCAGACTTCTCCATGGAAACCATGAAAGCAAGAAAGGCTTAGAATGGAGTACTTCAAAGCCCTTTAAGACTGCCTTCATTGTGTCTCATAGCACTGAATGCCTTCATAACAAAGACAAAGAGATCTTGAATTAATAACCTAACCAACCCCGTTAAAGGCATTGGAAAAATTAGAAAAACCCAACCCTAGGAACTCAAGATGAAAAGAAATAATTAAGATCAGGGCAGAGATCAAAGAAATAGAAACTAAGAAAGCAATATTTAAAATTGATGAAACAAAGAGCTGGTTCTTTGATAAAATTAACAAGATTGATAAAGCCTTGGCCAATCTGACAAAATGGAAAAAAGAGAGGGCCCAAATCAACAAAATGAGAAATGAAAATGAAGAGATCACAACAAAACACCAATGAAATTGGAGTAATCATCAGGTCATACGTCCAAAACCTCTTCTCCACAAAGCTGGAGAACCTGGAAGAAATGGATGAATTCCTGGACACCTGCAACCTACCAAAAATAAATCAGGAGCATAGAAATTTCCTAAATAAACCTAACACTTCCACTGGAATTGAAAATGTAATCAAAAATCTCTCCAGAAGGAAAAATCCTCGGAAACAGAATGCAACAAGACATCAAAAGTACTATCCACCTTGATCAGGAGGCTTCATCCTAGGGATGCAGGGATGGTTCAACATGTGGAAGTTGATTAATGTAATCTACCACATTAATAGAATCAACCACAAGAAGTACATGACTATTTCACTCAATGCAGAAAAGACCTTCAACATAATTCAACATCAATTCATTATCAAAACAAAGAAGAGTCTGAGCATAGAACGCTTATACCTCATCATAATAAAGGCAATATACAAAACTCCTAAAGCCCAAATCATATTCGATAGGGAAAGACTCAAGGAGTTTCACTTAGAATGAGGAAAACAACAGGGGTGTCCATTCTTACCATTGCTCTTCAACATAGACCCAGATAATTTCATCACTAGCCCAGATGCCAATCATGGAGCTACAAATTAGAAGTTGCTATGTTTGGGTCTTGCTATGGTCTGATCTTTCCTTGCTATGTCTCCATTCCTCCTTTTTATTGGGAAGTTACCTTGTGCTATCTTTGTTAAAAGAATGTCACTTTTGTTTTAATATTATAGGGTCTCAGAGTTGACTGAATCCCAGACTCTACACTTATATTTTTGAATAATGTTGTAACTATTTAAAACTTTGGGAGTTTTGAAGTTGAACTGAACACATTTTGAATAGTGAAAATGACCATGAGTCTGTGAGGACAAGGCATGAAAGAGTATAGCTTAAAAGTGTTACATTTCACTGTCAAATTGACAAGGGCAGACTGATGATGACTAATCTCTGGCTGACAATTTGACAGGATTTAGAATTGCCATAGAAATAAATTTCTGGGAATGTTTGTGAGAGAGTATCTAGATTAGATTAATTGAGATGGAAGGACCTACCCTAATTGTGGGTGGCATCATTCTATGGGCTGGGGTCCTGGACTGAGTAAAAAGGAGAAAATGAGTTTATCAGAGGTATTCATCATTCTTTGTTCCCTCACTGTGTGCTGAAAGTGACCAGCTGCTTCTTCCTGTCATGCCTTCCCCACCATGATGGACTGTAACCTCAACAAACCAAAATAAATCCTTTCTTCCTTCTGAGGAATTTGGTCACAATAAGAATGCAACTAAAAGAATCACATTTGTCACACATACCAACAGCAGCAATGTGATGCCCCTTCTCAAAGTTTGAGGTTCAGTGTCTCAAGAACCATTTCCCTAAATTCCTCAGTTCTGATATCCCTAACCCAATTACACTTTGTATCTCTACCCATTAAGAATATAAACTCCTATGTACAGTAATCATTAATAGATTTATATCAGCATTTTCTCTTTTAATTTTTTCACTCCAAATGAGTGTAAGTAATTTCCTATATTAAATTTCACATCATAAATTTATTCATGCACTTTCTATTTTCATATATGAACTCTAAATAGCTAGGTTACTTTGATATTCACACACACTCTAGACAAGAAAACATGCCAACTAAAAAAACTTTTTAGTTGAAAATTAAACAATACTTAAATTTTATATCTTATCAATTTTTATTTGAGGGGAACATGGGTGTACCAGGGCTCTTGCCCCTGCAAATGTACTCTAGACACACGTGCCACTTTGTGCATCTGTCTTTACATGGGTACTGGGGAATTGAACCCTGGCCATCAGGCTTTGCAAGGCTTCATCTCTAAGCATCATCTCCCCAGCCTAAAGTTTATATTTTAAAATGATGGATTTTGAAAAAGTTAAATGAATTTTATTTTTAATTAAAGTGTTTCTGTGTATTGTGTATATATATACACAAAAAACTATGTTTAACCCATATATATATATATACAAAAAACTTTAAATATGTTTCACCACACTCACATATATGTATATATACATATTATATATACATATTATATACATATTATATATATACATATTATATATATACATATATATGGGGTTAAACATATTCCCACAGTACCTGTGACCCTTCCTTTTCTCACCCCTGCCCTCTTCCATTTGCCTCATTTGTCCCCCTAGACAGTTTTGCTTCTACTTCCATGTCATATATGCATACATAATTTTCTGTATTTACATACAATATAGCACCCATAAATGAAAGCAAACATACAATATCTGTCTTTCTGAAAATGGCTTTTTTATGTAATGTAATTATCTCCAGTTGTATCCATTTTCCTGTAAGAGACATAATTTCATTCTTCTGGGAAAAAATTCCTCTGTGTGTGTGTGTGTGTGTGTGTGTGTGTGTGTGTGTGTGTGTTATATTTTTTTATCCATTACTCTGTGGTTATATACCTAGATTGGTACCATAGTTTATCTATAGTGCTGCAACAAGCATTCACGTACCAGTATCTCTCTGTGATTATGCTGACTTTGGGCACATACCCAGTAATGGGATAACTGGGTCATGTGGAAGATCTGTTTTTAGTGTATTTTTGGCATCATAGTGAAAAATCAGGTGGCTGTATATATGGATTTATATCTAGGTCTTTTATTCCATTGAGCTATGTGTTATATTTTTGTGCCAGTAGCATGCTGTGTTTGTCACTATGGCTATATAGTATAACTAAGTATGGTGATACATAAAGCATTATTCTTTTTGCTCGGGACTGCTTTGTACTTAAAATAAATTTTAAAATTTTTTCAATCTATTTCTGTGAAGAATGACATTGGAATTTAGATGATGATTTCATTGAATCAATACACTGCTTTTGGTAAGATAGCCATTAATCAATACACTGCTTTTGGTAAGATAGCCATTTTCAAATACTAGTCATCTATTCCATGAGCATGTTAGATCTTTCCATCTTCTACTGTCTTCTTAAATTTCTTTCTTAGGTATCCTGAAGTTTTCATTGTCTTTAACATCCTTGGTTAGACTTATTCTAAGGTGTGGGCTTTTTACTCCCTTGAGAATTGTGAACAGGATTGTTTTCCTTATTTCTTCGGCAGCATGTTTGTTACTGCTATATAGGAAGGCTATTGATTTTTGTTTGCCAACTTTGTATCCTGAAACTTTGCTAAAAGTGTTTATCAGCGCTAAAAGTCTTCTGTTGGATTCTTTAGGGTCTCTTAAGTATAGGATCACATCATTTGCAAATACAGATACTTTGACTTCTCCCTTCTCTATTAGTATTCCCTATATTTACTTCTCTTATCTTATTGCTCTGGCTAAGACCACACACTATATGGAGTAAAAAGGAGAAAAGTCAACATCCTGCCTTTTCCTGATTTTAGTGGAAATGCTTTAAAGTTTTTCCCTATTTAGTAGATGTGTATCTCAACATAATAAAAGCAATATATTCATTCTGTGCCTATTCTATTCAGGATTTTATCATGAATGAATGTTGGATTTTGTCAAAAGCCTTTTCAGTACCTATTGAGATGATCATGTGATTTATACCTTTGAGTCCATTTGATGTATATTTATTGATTTGTATATGTTAAATCATCACTGTATCTCTGTAATGAAGCCAATTTGACTGTGATATATGATCTTTTTGATATGTTCTTGAATTTGGTTTACAAGTATTTCTTTGAGAATTTTTGCATCTATGTTCACCAGGGAGATAGTCTATAATTTTGTTGTTTTTGTGTCTTAATCTTGTTTTTATATCAGGGTAATAATGGCTTCAAATAAGAGTTTGGTGATGTTCCTCTCATTCTTATTTTATGGAATAGTTTGAGAAGCAGTGTTATTAATTAATCTTTAATGGACTGGTAGAATTCAGCAGTGAATCCATCCAGGCCTGAACTTTTTTACTCAGATTTTACTTGTTCAATCTCATTGCTTGTTAAAAGATCTGTTTAAATCATTTGTTTCCTCTTGGTTCAGTTTTGGTAGGCCATATGCATCTAGAAATTTACTAGTTACATTAGATTTTCCAATTTATTGGAATATAATATTTTTAAATATGTCCTAATAACTTTCTGAATTTCACTGGTATTTGTTGTAATGGTTCTCTTTTCATCTCCAATTTTATTACTTTAAATTGTCTCCCTCCTTTTTGTTAATTTAGCTATGAGCTTGTTTATGTTATCTTTTCAAAGAATCAACTCTTTTATTATCTGTGAAAGGTTTTGTTTTCATTTCATTGTTTTCTCAATGATATTCATTATTTACTTCTAGCTAATGAATTCCAGTTTAGTTTTTTCTTGTTTTTCCAAGACCATAAGGTACATCATTATTTGATATCACTCTAATTTCTTAATATAGTAACTTAAAGCTATTTCCTCTTAAGATTACTTTCATTGTATCTCATAGGTTTTAATATGTTGAGTTTTCATTTTCATTTAAGTCTAGGAATTTTTTTATTTCTTAATTTCTTTAATTACCTGTGTATTACTTAATAGTATATTGTTTAATCTCCATGAGTATAGTTTTGTTTGCTGTTTGTTTTTAACTTTATTTCATTTTATCAGATAAAAACAAGAAATTATTTTAATTTTCCTTCATTTGTTAAGGCTTATTTTGTGTTCTAATATATATTACAGAAAGTTCTGTGGGCTGCTAAAAAGAATGTGTATTTTAATGGAATGTTTTATAGATGTATATAAGGTCCACTTGATGTATAATGATATTTAAGTCAAATGTTATTCTATTTTATGTTGAAATGACCTGCCTATTGGTGGGAGTAGGTTACTGAAGTCATCCACTATTATTGTGCTACAGTTAATCTGTGACTTTCCCTATAAAAGTATTTGTTGTATAAAATTATGTGTGCACCTGTGTCTCATGTGTGCATGTTTAGAATTGCAATAGCCTCTTGATTCCCTTAATTAGTATGAAGTGACCTTATATCTTTTAATAAATTTTGGTTAAAGTCTATTTTGTCAGATATTAAAAGAAAGATACTTCCTTTTTTCCTAGTTCCATTTGCTTGGAATACCTTTTATCATCCTTTCATCTTAAGGTAGCACCTGTCTTTGATGGCTAGGTATGTTTCTTAGAGGCAACAAATTCATGTATTTGCTTTTTAAATTCAATCTGCTGGTCTGTTTTTTGATTGGGAAATTGATACCATTAATACTCAAGGTTATTGTTAAGCGGTGTACACAGTTCTTACATTTTCTGATTCTTTAGTGTTTAAATGTTTTCTTGGTTCTCATTTACTTAACTATTGCCCTAGTCTAGCTTATACTTTTCTATAGTCTTATGGATGTGTTTATCTTTCTTTTCAGTCCGAAAAATTCATTTCAGTATATGTTGTAGAAGTGGAATAATGGTAATGAGTTAGTTTAGCCTGCTTTTCCTACAGAAAGTTTTTCTTTCTGTTTCAGTTATAATGGACAGCTTTACTGGGCATACTACAGTCTTGGTTAGTAACAATTGGCCAACTATGAAAATATAGTAATATTCAAGTAAAAAACAATCGCTCCTTAAGCACCAAACAGTTTAGAAAGTAAAGAAGCACTGGTTGTCCAGTTGCAAATGCAGCCCTACCTTGCATAATCTACCTGGTTGTCCAACAAGCTATCTAAGTTTCCCTGCAAAATGTAGTAGCAACCAGGCTTCCATCTCACTGAAGATCAAATTCAAAAATTCTTTCCCAGAGTCTAGCAGTACTCTGCTGATCAGGTTTCAGAATATAGTCCTGCCACACTTGTTCTTAGTAAGATTCATAGAGCGTCTAGGGTTTCCAAGTTGTGTATTTTGAAGAAACGTTTAAAAATGACATCCTGGGTTAGGCTAGAGAGATGCCTAACATTTAAGGTGCTTGCCTGCAAAGCCTAACAACTTGGGTTCAATTCCCCAGTACCCACATAAAGCCAAATGCACAAGGTGGTATATACATTTGCAACAGCTGGAGGCCCTGGCATGACCATTCTCTCTCTCTCTCTCTCTCTCTCTCTCTCTCTCTCTCTCTCTCTCTCTCTCTCTCTCTCCTCTCTGCTTACAAATAAATAAAAATATTTAAATGATAAAAAAAGATATTCTGTGGCTGCTCCAGTTGACTGACATGTACCACAAAGAAAAGATTTTTCCAGCATCCCTCTCTGCCAGTGGGCTGTTGTACTGAGTCCCCTCCCTCTTATTCTGGTCTTTAAAATATCCATTATGAAAATATAGTATAGATTTTCCAAGACCTCTGTCATATGCTGTGGCTTCCACAGTCTGCTATTGGTACTCCCTCTCTCACTGAGAACAAGGAGCCCCTCAAGCTGAGCTGATTCCTCTGAAACAGACACTGAACTTTCTCTCCTGCTTTCTAAAGTTCCCTATTGACTTTGTTAATAAATTTAGAAATATTTGGGCATCACCCATCTCTTCTGATAGTTGTTCTCCACTTTCACCAGTTTATTCCCTGGAGACTCTAGCAGATCATGCCTGAGTATCATCAACCATCTTCCCCAGACTCACAAAGTTAAATAATGTCATAAAATAGGACATGACAAAAAAGAATATTCTAAAAATAATTCTTAACACCTAAAACAACAAATGTTAACATTTTGATATATTTATTCCTTGCATCTCTTCTATACATGTTATTTTTGTTTCTTAAATGTATGATTCAACTGTATCCATTTGTATCCACCCAACTGTATACAAATGTATCCATTTGTATAATGTCTTAACTTTAAGGTGTGCCTTTACCATTTAAAAAACATTTCTACTTACAAATAAAAAAATTTAAAAGTATTCTTCATGTTGACATATAAAAGTGAACTGACATATTTATCTCTAATTCCTATAAATTTTCAATCTCAAAGTAGCATTTAGATTTATAATTGTTTTTATACAATTCAGAATTATGGTTATTTTTCCAGAATATGGTTCAACACACTAGGGCTTTTTTTTTTCAAATTACGTCCTCAGAATTATATGTAATAATGATTATATATTTTTGACATAAAAACCTGTCAATGTTTTATAACATGAACCAAAAGGACAGATTTCCTCTGCAACCTATAACAATTGTTTATTAATTAATTAATTCAGTAAGGCCAACTACTCACCCTCTATTACTGACAATTGCCTTTTTCAAGTGAATATAATTCGCAGGAAAAATACCCTGTGAAAGAGAAAAGATTCTCAGTTATAAAATATAAATGATGATTAACTCTCATCTACACTGAAAGAACAATGGAAACATAGTACACATCCTATTGCAGTAATCACTTTGTGTATGTATTAAGAATACAGAGTTATACAAAATGAGTATTAAGTAGAATTTTATGTTCAGACACAAATTCTATCTTCAAGAGAAAACTTGGTCTTAAACAATGTAAAAATAAAATATTTAAAAAGCTTTTTAATGATCCATCAAGTGACTTAGGATTAGTAATATGAACGGATCATGAATCTCCAGAATTAGTGTATCATCTAATCAACAATTTACAGATTACTCTAATATTCAGAGTCACAGAAATGCATCAATTTGGAGACTTCCTAAATATTTTTTTTTACTCATTTCAGGCTATTTCCACTTTGGTATTTACATAATAAACATCCTATTGTAGTAACCACTTTGCATATTAAGAATACAGGGAAGGAGAAAGAAAGAGAGAAGGGGAAAGGCAGGGGAAGGGGAAGAGAAGGGAAGGGAAAGGAAAACAAAAGCTGCTCATTTGCACTTTTAACCTGGATAGCAATCCTGAACAAGGACAGGGCCATTCATGCAGTCAAGTCTCTTCTCTGACAGAGAAGCTTGAGCCCTTTTATAGCCTCTTGGGAAACAGAGGTGCAAAAGTCAAAGAGTTAAACTCAGAGATTCCTTGTGGTGGTTTGAATCATATGTCACCAATAAACTCATGTGTTCTGAATGCTTGGTCCCCAGCTGGTGGCAATTTGGAAGGTAGAACCTTGCTAGAGGAGGAGATGTATTGCTAGGAGCAGAATTAGTGGCATTATAGATAGCTACCCCTTGCTAGAACTTGGCTTACTCTCTAGCTGCTATTTTCTACTTGCTTTGGCAAAGAGGTGATACACAGCCTCTGCTCATGCCATAGTTTCCCCCCTGCCATCATGAAGCTTCTCCTCAAGACTATAAGCCAAAATAAACTTTTTTCTAATCAGCTGCTTTCGGTCAGTGCTTTGTCCCAGCAATGAGAAAATCACTACAACATGCCTATAACAGGGATTTGCATCCCAGTATCAGACATAGTTCCAGGTGAAACAATACAAGCAACTGGATCCTCCAAAAACAGATTCTAAAAAGAAGTTACCATTTTAATTTATTTTAAAATAGTCACAGGCAACAGAAAAATGAGAGGGCACAAAACCTTTTATGTTAGTCAAAATAATTCTAAAATGTACATTAAAACTCTCGGATTAATTGCTATGGAACTTATTTTACAGGAATATTAATATAATGGTGATGAATATGAGATCTTTATTAAGGCTAATATACATATAAAATGATGAAAATGCATATGTTTGTCAAATTCATTTAGATATTTGTTTTCATAATACAATTAAGTACAATCTAAACAAGCAATAACATGCAAGATCTGGGTAAGCTTACTCTGTATGTAAAATTATTAAATTATACAATTATTAAAATGTGATTTTGTTAAATGTACTGAAAATTTCTAAACTGCTTTTTGCTATGCAAACAAAATGCTCACTTCATAGATTAATTTTAGGACTAACCTATATGTAGAACTTTAGAGTGATTTCTGGGTCTTCTTCCATATAAAATAAATACACATATATTTTGTCAATGCAGTAATTGACAAAAATTATTGCAGAGGTCAGCTAAAATTTTCACTCACCATTAGCTCATTATTAATAAATAACATGTTTTGCTACAATTAATGAGATTAGAAATTTAAAAATCTAATTTGGAGTGCATGCGCTTTATAAAATTATCAAGATAAGGCCAGTATCATACACTAAAAGGCAATGTTAAATTTAGAATCTGTTCACTGGAATATTAGACTCAATAATTATGTTTGTAGCAAAAACTCTTTTATGACATATGTAGTATAATCCTACATATGTTTACAACAGGTATAAGATCATAAAAATGTTATTAGAAATTTTGTTCACTTTTATGGTTTCATCTATAAATGCTTCCCATAATTTTTCTGAAGTATAGGTATAAACTTATGAGGCTTACATTAATAATTCTTAGAAAATATTTATATAATTTGGTTGACCATAATAAATATTTATATCACTTTGAAATACTTTACATATTCAAAACAATTAGACTTTCTCAAAATGTAGATCTACTTTTAATTTTAAAATGGTGAGGCTAACTTTAAAAGATAAGAATACTATATTTCTTGTTCATTTTATCAGGCTTTTAAAAGATCAGGGCTCACTTAAATGTACAGAGTATTTAACTGCTAAGGCTGATGCCTTTTGGGTGTCAGGACATGTACATGTATGTAATATGTGTGGTGTGGTATGCATGTGTATATGTGCCCAGGTGTACACACCTCATGCTGTGTTTGTGGAGGAGGCCAAAGGAAAATATGAGGTGTCCCTCCATCTATCACTCATCTACATGCTTTCTTGAGAGAGTTTCTCACTGATTTTGGAGTAGCTCATTGATTCCAGAGTTTATCATTTTCATGAACCCCAGAAAATCTCTGGTCTCTGCTCCCTAAAAGACTGGGGTTGCAGATGTGAATGGCCACACCCAGTGGTTTATATGAGTGCTGGAACTCAAGTGTTCTTAGGCCCCCTAAGACCCTTATGCTTGTTCAGGAAGTATGCTTACCCACTGAGCAATCTCTCCAGCCCCTGGGATAAAGTCTTTTAATGAGTTTATCACTCTGGTTAAATAGAGATTACTTATATATGAGATAGACTTATATATCAGGTGGTAAGTCTGTTTATGGTCATTAATACCATTGTCAAAAATTCTAGGAGAGATGTTTCAAAATGTATATTTATCTGTTTTTCTAAGGTCAAATGTTAATACACTAATATAAAACTATGGCCATATCTAAAAGCATGCCTAAAGTAAAAAGGTTTTTTAAAATATCATTCTACTCTTAGTAATGTTTACAGAAAGGAACTGGCTTAGAAGGCAAATTGTTAAGATAAATGCTTATTGATTTCTGCTTTTATCAGTTTTTTTTAAACATATACAATCACTCTTTAAAAAACCTTTGGCAGCTATAAAGGACCATTATAATCATGACTGCAGACAACCTCCAGTCATGACCACTCTAGACACCCTTACTAGACTTAGAAAATAGCACTTTGTGCAAAACAAGCCTAGTTAACTCCCCATGACTATACAGTCCTTCTCACCATTCCAGAGGGAGACCATTTCCCTTGAGGACCCAGCAAAAGGCCTATGATTGATGTAACCATAATTCTTCATTGCAAGACTTTGGGATCTGTAACACTAGCTAGCACTTATTGTTGATTCTGATACCTACTGTTAAGAATCAAGGATTTGACTAGCTGCCAACAGATGATCATTTGGCGATCAAAGCCCTGCACAATAAGCCACCAATCTGAGAACACAGAACCCTAAGACACTGGCCTACTTGGAGCTATATACCTGAGTATGCCAAATGACCCCATGAGCCTTGAGCCTTTGGTACCCAAAGACCCAGGTCTGCCAACACTAAAAGAATCACTCTTTGCCTATCTGTGAGTTCTAAGTAGAGCAAAAGCCAGCTGAATGGCAATAATATCAAAGGTTTTACTGTATCATAAAGAGAATGTATTCTGGAAGCAAGCCCTATATTGTAGTTAACTTCTTGCTGACATAAAGAACCTGACCAAAAGGCAGCTTGCAAGGTAAGGATTTATTTTGGCTTATAAACTCGAAGGGAAGCTCCATGATGGCAGGGGAAAACATGGCATGATCAGAAAATGGACATCACCTCCTGACCAACATCAGATGGACAACAGCAGCAGGAAAGTGTGTCAAACAAACCACCACATTCTGCCCCTGATCCCATAAACTGATAGCCATACATGATGTAAAATACAATGCCTTCAGTCCAACTTTAAAAGTCCCCATGGTTTTTATCAATCCCAATGATGTTCAAACATCCCCATAGCTCTCTGCTTGAAAATGAATAAATAAAATATTTTTAAAAAGGGCTGGTGAGATGGCTCAGCGGTTAAGGCACTTGCCTCCAGTGCCTAAGGCCCCGGGTTCAATTCCCCAGGACCCACATAAGCCATACCCACAAGGTGGTGGCCCTAGTACTCTCTCTCTCTCTCCTCTCTCTCTCTCTCTCTCTGCTTGAAAATTAATAAATAAAATATTTTTTTAAAAATCCCCATAGTTCAAGGTCTTTTAACTGAGCCATAATACAAAAAGAAAAAAATTAACGGCACAGAATAAACATTCATACTGCAAAAGATGGCACTGGTCATCAAGCAAAGAGAGATAGAGACAATACAAGATTTAAAACAAACAGGGAAAACATCAAACTCTAACTCCAAGTCTAAGAAATCTAACCAGGGACAAGTCTCTAAGTCTAATAAATCAAATAACCACTGATGGGTCTCTGGATCTCCAATTCCACCCCTCCAGCTCAGCTGCTTATACCCCCAGGCATACTCCATCAGTGCTGGCAGTTCTCCTTGGCAACCCTGGCATCTCCACTGGGTCTCCACTTCAACCCATGATTCATCCTCATGGTTCCATCAGGCCTCCACAAAGGTAATCCAACAAGTCTGCTTCACAATGCCCATGGCCATTTCCAAAAAACAAAAAACCATGTTGCAAAGTCAACGACTCTCTCCTACATTTGTTATACTCTATAGTACCAGGTGGACCACCAACTTGTTAATATGGAGGAGAGAGAAATAAATCCTATTTTGAAAAACAGAACACTTCTCTAGCATTCTGGCCCCTTACTTTCAAGAGTCCGCATTCTTCCTGTTGTCCCAATGCAGATCACCTGGCCCAATCTCAATGGTTGCAATCTCTCAAAGAATTACAGCTGAACAGGCAACATTTTGGCCCAAAGATTTCCTTTCTTTCTGTGCATATCCACCTACTCACAGCAATCCATTTATATGCAATGCAACCCTGTACAAGTTCTTAGGACACAGGCAAGCAGAAGGCAGCAAGACTCTCACACAAAAAAACACAGCTCTAACAAGGTTCTTTCCCAGATTACCATCAGCTGTGGATCAAGCATTTAGAACACATAAGTTTATGGGGGAACAACTAAATCAAACCACCACACCCTATAAAATGCCTAAATGTTCAAAAATTATTCAACATTAGAGAATATAAATATAATAAATATAAAAAGGCCTTTATCAAAAATACCTACCTTGCAAAATGTCACAAGACTCATAATGAAAAAATTGCACTAGGGAGATGACTCCCTTCCTTCCTCTCTCAATAAATAATTTTTTTAAAAAATTAAAAATTATGAACACAATGAATATATTAAAGTATTTAATCAAAAACAAAGTCTAGGGCTAGAGAGATGGCTCAGTAATTAAGGTGTTTGCCTTCAGAGCCTAATGACCCAAGTTTAAATTCCCCAGTATCCAGGTAAAGCCAGATGCACAAAGTAGTGCATGCATCTGGAGTTCATTTACAGAGGCTGGAGGCCCTGATGCATCCATTCTCTCTGTCTCTCTTCTATCTCTCTCTGCTTGCAAATAAATACTTTTTTAAAGTCTAAATGAGCATCATAGAATTTATACTAGAAACTAAAACATTTACTTTTTAAGGGAATAGTCAAAATAATTATGAAATTTGTCTATACATTTAAAACTGGGAAGAGATTTTTGGAGAGGTATAATAATATTCAGTAAACACTTTCTCACTGAAAGAATTTGAGATTTATGAAAAGTACCTACTAGGGAGAGAGAGATAGCTCAGCAATTAAAAGTGCTTGCTGCTTAAGCATGAAGTCCTCTCTGAGCAGAGATCACCAAATTTGATTCTCATAACCAACAAAAAAAGCTAGGTGTAGTCACACACATCTGTAACTCCAGTCCATGGGAAGAGGCATAAACCAAAGAATTGTTGGGGCTCACTGAGGGACAGCAGCTCTGGGTTAAGGGAGAGACCTCATCTCAAGGAAGTAGGCAGCTGAGCGATAAGAGGAAGACAACTTGGTGGTCTCCTGTGGCATCTGCATGCATGTGCATGGGATACACACACTTATGTCCACCACACATCACACATACCCCACACCACACATATACTGCAGACACACATGCAAAAAAAAGCAAATACTACTGATATAATTCACCTCTCAAATCATTTGATATTATTCTTTTTGTTTTGTTTTGTTTTTTGTTTTTGGGCTATCTTCAAACTTAGCCATCTTCCTACCTCAGCCTC
Source organism: Zapus hudsonius (assembly GCA_004024765.1). Taxonomy (NCBI): domain Eukaryota; kingdom Metazoa; phylum Chordata; class Mammalia; order Rodentia; family Dipodidae; genus Zapus; species Zapus hudsonius. Next base: position 17,916 of record PVHP010020042.1, read on the forward strand.
CCAAGTGCTAGGGTTACTGACATGAGCCCAGCTTGATGTTATTCTTTGTTCCTAGTATTTATGTGAAAGCATGTAATCAATTTTGGCTGCATTGGGTCTACAAGGACCCTTATATCTTAAGTGGACGTCATTTACATCATAGCAGACTAAAGACAATGAAATGTAAAATGCATAAGGACTATGTGGGGGGGGCTTTGTGGTTGACATATTGGTGTTGTGAGTCATGTACAAGATCAGTGTTTCAGGATAACATTATTATAGAGCAGAGTAAGAGACAAACATTTTGAATTTTTCAATTTACAAATTACATACTAAGCAGAAAAAGAGTATCAGCTTATTAATGCCATGATTATCTTGATAATGCCAATAATAAGTCTTGGGCTGGGAATAAAGCACTAGTCTAGCATGCATCAGGACCTGAATTCAATCCCCAGTACCACAAAAATAGTAATACTGAATATTATTTGATATAATAGAAATGAAATCTTTATACATTCAGAAAATTTGTCAGATAACTCATCTCATAAAGGACATAAGGTTGTTGTAAATCTACATTTATTAAATGACTAGTGTGTCTTAAAACTTGTTGAAAGTACAAGTCACACACATCATTACATTGGGTAACAAAAACTTGCTTCTCAAATGCTTGTAATGTGTATTTTGATCAGTGAGCATACTATGAGCATAGTTCAGTATTTTATTCAGATTATAGATGACCTTGTTGACATATAAAATTGAACTGTTTTTAATAATAATACAAATATAAACCAGTAAGAGGTTAAATGCTACAACGACCTAAGATTCTAGAAAGGAGTTGTTACTATCAAAATACACAATCATAGAAGTACCACATTAATGTAAAAAAAATTCATGAAATCTGATTAGACAAAAAAGCTCTAATCATGCTTAGGGTAGGGTGACTTTTCTTATTTTAATTAGCTTTCAAATGATACCAAAGAATAATCGCAAAAATAATCTCATAGTGTCTAATCAACCGTTTTATAGGGCAAAGAATTTAGAAACAGGTATGAGGTTTTGAATACTATTCCTTAACTCTAAATTTTATTTAACTTTTTTGAGAAGTCAATTGAGAATCCAGGAGGATAAACCTAATTTCCATATTTTGTTAGTCTAGATGAGGACAAGCTTGTAAGAGAATAGTTTTTATTTATATTTAATTTTAAAATTTTGGTCTGAAGAGATGACTCAGTGGTTAAAAGCTTTTGCTTACAAAGCCTGGAGGTTTGAGTTCCATTCCCCAGTATTCAAATGTAAAGCCAGATGCACTAAGTGAAGCATGCATGTGCAGCTTGTTTGCAGTAGCAGGAAGACCTGGTGTGCCTTTGTTCTCTCTCTCTTTTGCAGCTCCCTTTTCATTGCTGGAACAAACACCTTACCAGAAGCAGTTATAGGAGAAATTGGTTGATTTCAGGCTTAAAGATTCCAGGGGAAGATTCATCATGGCAGAAGCTGGCTCACTTCCATATACATCCATAGCAGAGAGAGAGAAGAGCCAGCACCAGCAAGCATGAATAGCCAGAGCTCAAGCTTACTGTCAACACACCTAGTAGGGCTGGACTCAAGATCTTCCCCCAGTGACACACAACTAGCAGGGCTCTGCCTACTAGAGACTTAAGTAGGAAGCTCAATCTTAAATCAAAAATACCTGAGTCTATAGGGCCATTTATATTCACATCACCATATCCTCCTTTTCCCTCCCTTCGTCCCTCCCTCTCCTCTCTGCCTGTCTCTTAAACAAATATCTAAAAATAATTTTAAAGGGGCTGGAGTGCTTAAGGCACTTGCCTGCAAAGCATAATGACCCAGGTTCAATTCCCCAGTATCCACACAAAGACAGATGCACAGAGTGGCACGTGGACCTGGAGTTCATTTGCACCAGCTGGAGGCCCTGGTGTGCCCATTCTCTCTGTCTCTCTTCTCTATCTCTCTCTGCTTGCAAATAAATAAATAAAAACATTTTAAAAATTATTTTAAAATCTTTACTAAATTTGCCAAAAATCAGAATTTAAATGAAAAATGTTATGAATCAATAAACAGCTATAATTTGTGATATTATATACATTTATTTATCATAGCAATATCTGTAATCTATGTCACTCCTCTACCTTGCTTCCAATACTAGTATTTAAGGAGATTAGAGACTTGGGTTACTGAAATTACTTATGTTTATGCTCAAAGTAGCAAATGAAATACACAATATATGGTTTGAAAAATCTTACTGAAACATGATGATAGAAATAGCCATATGCCAGAAAAATCATTGAACATTTCAACCACCTGAAATTGGATATAACAATAGCTACACATAATCTTAGAAGAAAACAATATTGAGCTTATTCAGTCAAATAAAAAATTATGACAGACAAAATATTAATAAACCCATTATATTTTGTGGTGCTTGATTATCTAGCAATACATAATCAAGATAATTGTTTTTAATATTATAAATGTATCATTCACAGTTGTAACCAAATACTAGTATTAGGTGCAAGGGAGAAAGGTGGCAAAGATCATAATTATTGCTAAAAATAAACAAATAGCAAGTATATCACTGATTACATCTTTTATTGACAATAATGATCTCTCATTTATCTAAGTTTTAACTTCTGGGTAATTTAATCAAGACCATAAAAGACAAATAGAAACTATTCCAACATATAAACTATATAAACATTCTTGAGAGAAAAGAATGACACAATAGTGTATTTCAAATTTAAAAATACATGGAAAAAATACCTTCGAAGGTGGTTCTCTATTGAAGACATTTTGGCCGCATAACACAATTGGCAAAATCTTGTGTGTGTGTGTGTGTGTGTGTGTGTGTGTGTGTGTGTGTGTTAATTTTAATGATAAAAGGGAACAGGAATAAAAAACTGTTATTTCACTTATATTGCATAACAAGCTAACCAAACTGGACATGGAGGATAAATTTTTTAAAAATCACTATACTTATTTTTCGGTGACTTCTCTTCAATCAGATTTGTTTTTCAAATAAGGCTGAGGTATAGTAAGTACACTGGCAAAAATAAAAGGCAAACAATAGTGCCAAAGTATCAGATACCCAAAACCAAAACCCATGTCAAAAAAATATCATATAGTAACTATTCATTGGATTAGAGCAGCACGAGATAAGTTACTTTGAAATCATAATCTTTTTAGTGGTATTTGTCAACTTTGCCATGGTAACTTTGCAACATCATCATTTGTGAAGTAGTAAAATTCATGTCAAAAGGGAAGATAAATAAAATTCAGTTCACTCCAATAAATTACCTCTCCAGTTCTCATAAACATGCTTAGAAGCACAAAACTGAGAAATAATATCTAATGTTAATGATAGACATTTGGCAAAATCTTAACATCCTTTTTCATTATCACAAAATAAGGAACATAGGGAAAAGGCATCATCTACTCGATAGAGACCATATGTACTGCTAAACATCTTATACTGCACCAGGAATACAATAAAAAATTTCCCAGACCAAAAGATCCTGCCAAAAATAGGAAATCCAGGCTAGGGAGTTTGATATAGGTGTCCCCCACAAACAATTGATGTGTTCTGATAGATCAATCCTCAGCTGATGGCAGTTTGGGTTTTACAACCTCGATGAAGCTGTGTTGTTGGGGGCGGGCTTATGGGGTTATAAGCCAGCTTCCCCTTGCTAGTATTTGGCACACCTTCCTGCCGCTGTTTGCAGTGCTGTGGCAGAGGTGATGTCCAGCCCTCTGCTCATGCCATCGTTTTCCCTGCCAGAACGGAGTCTCCCCTTGAGTCCGTAAGCCAAATAAACCCATTCCTCTACAAGCCACTTTTGTTTGGGTTCTTTCTGTGCAGCAACTAGAAAGCTGACTGCAACAGGAGTTAGCTCAGTTTGCAAAGGGTTTGTCCTACAAGTATAAGGGAATGAATTTTATAACTCAGAAACCATATAAAAATGCTGGCCACTTGAAAACCCCCCCCCCAAAAAAAATGCTGGCCATGGTCACTTACAGGATACTGAAAAATCAAGCTGGAACTGAGCTAGAAGCCTCCTCCCTGATGGCTGGCTGACATAATACTGGAAAGTTCTATGCAAGCTGCTAGGGGAGAATAATCATCAAAATGATTCAGTCTTACCCAGAAGTGGACCCTGCAAACTATACAACTGGCCTTCAGGCAAGATGTGCCCACCGGTGCAATAGTAACATGATTGTTACAGGAGTAACCAACTGCTATATCTGATTAGATTTGAAACCCACACCACAGGAGGGAAACCATCATAACATACTGAAAAACTACTCAAAAGCCGCTGGGCTGGGCATGGTGGCTCACACCTTTAATCCTAGCACTCAAAAGTCTGTGATAGGAGGATTGCGATGACTTTGAGGGCAGCCTGGGGTACAGAGTAAGTTCCAGGTCAGCCTGGGCTAGAATGAGATGCTGTCCCCCCCCCCACAAAAATAGCCAATGATTGGGAAGGTCATAGGCCCTAGAGGAAAACTACTACAGTTGTTTGGCTATTTAGATATGATGTGTTATATAATGTAGATATGCTGTGCTCATCAGATTATCCTCTAAATATGTCCATAGATTAGTGCTGTTCTCACTTTCAATCAGAGAAGCTTCTTTTTATAGATAACAGTAACTACCAGTGAGATATGAGACTCGTAAAAGTACTGAAGTGGGGCTAGAGAGATGGCTCAGCAGTTAAGGCACTTGTCTGCAAAGCCTAACAACCCAAGTTCGATTCCCCAGTACCCAACATAAAGCCAGATGCATAATGTGGTGCACGTATCTGAAGTTCATTTGCAGTGGCTGGAGGCCCTGGCATGCCCATTTGTATCAACCCCTCTCTGTCTGCTTGCAAATAAAAAATTATTTTAAAAAGTGCTGAAGTTCTTGATAATTCTAGGTTCTGAATAGAGTGGCTATTTATTGCTTTGGTTCTCAATAAAGATGAAGGCAGTGACATTGAAAATAACCTACTCATGTGTGCTTTAAAAGACAATAATGATGTTAAGTTGATACATGTTTAATTAAAAAAATCTATGATTCAAAAAAAAGTGCTGAAGTGACAGTTAAGTACTCAGCACCAAATGAGACCTGTTTATCACACCCACCAAGACTCAGGGAATATTGCAGAAGAGGTAGCAGAAACAACATAAGAGCCAGAAGATGGAGAGGAGTAATTTGGAACATTGTCTTTGAACACAAAGTGACAATTTCACTCATGACCTCACAAGAGTTATTGTTACCTGCCATCCACAACATTCATGTTGTCATGGATGACTGAGGAAGAGAAAAAGACATCAAAGTAGAAGAACTAATTGGAAAAGAAGAAGGGAGTAGGTACAAGGGATATAGAGGAGGAGGCAAAAGAAAATAGTGGGAGGGAATTCTGGTCAAAATACATTGTATACATGTATGAAAATTGTCAATAAAATTATACTTTTAAAAATGCTTACCTAGTATACAAAAAAAAAATGCTGGGCATGGAAGAACATGCCTGTAATGGAAGAGCTGGGGAGTTAGAGACAGGAGAATCCCTGAGGCTCACTAACCAGCCAATCTACCTAACGGTGAGCTCCAGAACAATGAGAGATCTTGTCTCAAAGGAAGTAGACAGTGTTCCCGAGAATAACACCAAAGGTTGTCCTCTGGCATTCACATATATGCACACGCACGCACACACACACACACAACAAGCCCATGCACACCTACACACACTTGTTCACCCACATACAAATGAACATACATCATACATGCACACACATTTAAAAAAATAAAGCTTTACTATGATGAATTAAAATTTAAAGATACTGTTTTTCTTATAACCATTATTTTAAAAAGTAATATATTAATGATTCCACTAGTGAAACAAATGGTTAAAACTCTCTAATTTTTAAGTAAAAAATGTGATAAAGCTACTATTTTTCTATAAGAAAAGGTACAATATATCAAATATTAGGCAACCAAAACACAAAAATGATAATATTATTATGAAAGAATAAGCAGACCTAAGGATATAGCTCATGGGTAGAGCATATGCAAGGCCCTGGGTTCAATCCCAGCACTGAAAAAAAAGAGTAAGCAAAAAGAGTGTTCGGTAAATGGACTAGTGGAGAAGAATGCTCCTAGATATAACTAATTAAAATATCCTATTAGATTAAATTTATATCTACTACAAAAGACTGGACACAAAATTTGGAGTATATAAAATTAAATTCTATGCCAGTAGCAATTATTTAAATTCTTATTTCAACAAAACTATTAAGATCAACAAAGAAATACCTAATTTTACATTATTTAAAATTTTCCTGTTTTGATTTTATCAATAAATTCATCTAACAATGCAGTTCTACAGAACTAAAGTTCAAAATAAGTCAACTTAATTTTTATCAAATCTTGAAAAAATTAATATTGTTTTTCAAGATAAGCTTTATAGTTATGACTACATTTACATTTTTGTTCTTTCTGAAAAATCTTTTAATACTCTTGAATCTGAGATAAACCTGATACATTTGTCTAAAGAATAAAAAAATGACTGTAGCTACTATAAAAGATTAAATAATAGACCAGTAAAAGTTATTACTGCTAATAACATATTAGACAACACATCCATCAAAAAGCATAATGATATACTTTCCATTACCTTTACATTAGGCTTCTTTGTTGAAACTCCTCTGTACCAACCTAAAACAAAAAAGGATATTTAAAACATTATAATTGTCATTTTCTATAAGAGACATAATGCAATAATTTTAGAAAAATTATGTGAATATAAAATGTTCCTTTAATATACCAACTTTAGCATTATTAAAATCTATAATTGTATTTAGACACTCCAAAAGAAACAGAGTTTTACTGTTGTTGTTTCTGTTTTAATTTTTAGTTTTGATCCTTTTATAAATATGTGGGTTATTTTGGTTTTATTCCCCCAACTGCCTTTCCTTATTCCCCTCCCCCACTATTAAAACCCTTCTTCTTACCAATTAATCCCCATCCTACATTCATAGTAATATGGACTGAGAAATTTCTGTTCTTTTTGTTTGTTCCATGTATGAACCTTTCATCACACAACAAGGCCATGAGGGGGGAAAAATTCAACTTTTTCTCAAGTGAAAATAACAAACTACAAAAGGAAAGTAAATCTGTTTTCCCTTTGTCACAACAGTTGGAAAAGTAAATTTCATTAACTTATTTCACAAACTGAGTCTCAATTTCCTCATTTATTTTCAAATGGGATAATCTTACTAACATAATAACTACACAAAATACTCAGAGATGGTAAAATGGTAAGACTCTCCAAAAGCCTCTTCTCAGTGAAAGCCATGAGACTCCTACAGAGCTACATTAGTCAGTGCTATGAGGTGCTGAAGAAAGAATAAAAATAAAGAACCAAGTAGAGCGTACACAAGTAGACCCACATAAAAGTCATTGATCTTTGACGGAGGAGCAAGGGCAATACAATGTGGGAGAAAGATTTTTCAATAAATGGTGATGGAACAGCTGGACATCAGGAGGCTAAAAGGAATAAATCTAGAGACAGATCTACCAGTCTCAAAAATTAACTCAAAATGGATCACACACCTTAATGTAAATGTCCAACATTAAACTTCCAAAAGAGATATCAGATGAAAATGTCAGTGATACTGGTGACTGTGATGACTTTTTAGACAGAAAATCAAAAGCATGATTCATGAAATCATTTATAAGCTGGATTACATTAAGTTCCTGCCCCAAGGAAAATGCTGTCAAGAGAATAAGACAAGCCACTGAATAGAAAGAAATATTTACATAAGATATAACTGATAAAACACTATAAACAAAGTATACAAAGAATGTGTAGTAAAATTCATCATTAAAAAAATAAACCAGCCAGGTGTGGAGTAAAGGGAAAAGAGGAGGGGAAGAAAGGAGAGAAAAGGAAGGAAGGAGAAAAAAGGGGAGAGGACCATATTTAATAATAGGTAAAAGATGAAACTAGACATTTCACCAAAGAAAATATACAAGTAGCAAACAATAAAATGAACAGATGATAATATCTGATCAGGGAGTTGCAAATGAAAACAAGATAGTACTATACACATATTAGAATCACCTAATTTTGGAATACTGGCAACACCAAATACTGAGGAGAAACCTTAAATAATATTTTCCATGTATTAGTATGAGAGTGTAATATACTATGTTCTCTCAAAGTCAGCCAACACCCCCCAAACTCCTCTCCTCAGCCCTGACAAGCAAAGAACTAAATAACTTTTTAAAAAATCATCTTCATGGGATGCAACCATTTTGAGGGTCATGTCATAAACATTATGCTTGTTGAATTTCATATATTGCACTTTCTGTTCTTATTAACATAAATGAACTGTAGTATCAATGAGGTTTAAGGTGCTATTTCCATACATGCATAAAGTGTGCACTGGTAAAATCCAACATTCCTTTTCAAATCATACCTCAATACACACAAATTTCAAAAAATAATCTATTTCAGATTGATTTTATTTATTTTTAATATTTACTTTATATAAGAGTGTGAGATGAGAGAGAGAGAGAGAGAGAGAGAGAGAGAGAGGAGTGTGTGTGTCTGTATGCACGTGTGCTCATGGCAGGGCCTTCTGCCACTGCAAATTCCATACATATATGCTACTTTGTGTGTCAGGCTTATATGGGTACTAGGGAATCAAACCCAGGCCATCAGGCTTTGCAAGTAAGTACCTTTAATCACTAAGTCATCTCTGTAGCCCTCAAACTGACTTTTTTCTATCTCTAAAATTGTGTTTACTATCATATTTGTTCTAGAAAGTATGTAGTAAACTACAAGATTTGGAATGCACAGGAAATCAAAGAAATAGAGAAAACCATAGTCTATCACCAAGAGAAAAATAATATTTTATACCATGAGCAGTTAAATATTCTGTACTAAGAGACATTCAAAAAGTTTATAAACCCATGGGTTCTCAACAGACTGACTTTTTAAAATTTTTAACTTTTTATTAATAGCTTCCATAATTATAAACCATTTTTATTTCCTCCTCCCTCCCACCCTCCCCCATGTTTCTTCTGCCTCCCAATTAGTCTGTTTTGTTTCAGTGTCATCATCTTTTCCTCCCATTTTGTGTAGGTATTATCAGGCACTGTGAAATCATGAACATCAAGGCCATTTTGTGTCTGGAAGTTTGTGTTGTAAGCAGTGCTACCCTTTGTCACACCAACTCTGACGGAGTCTGTGCGAGAAATTGTATAGACTGAGGCAGTTGCTTCAAGGAAGTCTGCCCGTTGGAACAGGCTGTGCACTCCAACTCTTTTGTGTTTTCGGCTGCTCTCTTATTGCTCTGATTTTCATAATACCTGCTCATGGCTCTAACTCATTGTTTCTTTCTAGTTCATTGAGTCCACCTTCACGAAAACAGGGAATAAACTATAATAATTTGTTTCCCAAGAGAAAATAAAAAATAAAGTTTTTCCTTCAGTCACTCCCCCATTATTACGAGCAATTGAGAGATTGAAAACAGCTAAAGGACTTTTGGGAAGAGTCCTAGATGACTTACAATAGAAGAATTACTTATTAAGGGAAAATATTGAGAAAGAGATTCCTAGAACTGAGAGAGTTATAGGAAAAGACCAAGTAGAAACTAGTAGTATAAGGAAACTCCCTGAGCCCACTGATGCTCCATTGCCTTATACAGGTATCTATAAAAAAACGGTGACAGATGAGTTAACATTAAGAAAAAGAAAATATCATAATAAACCTTAAAAACAAATTCTTAATGGCTGAAAACCACATAATGTTTAAATTAAAAAACAAGTGCCAAGTCAGGCCTGGCCTGACTAACCACAGTTTGGCCTAGAAACCATTTACGTGATAATCATCTGTGCTTTTCTATTGTCTATTCTCATGTACCTTGCTAAAATTCTTGGTTTAATTATTCAAAAAAACTATAACTGCCTGTATAATCAAAAAATACTGTTACAATAATCAACTGTATATAACTCTGACAAATGTTCAGTAAAATCGCACTCAGATACACTCTCCTTGAGTTTGTGTCTGTTTGTCACTCAGCCAAATCCCTGCCCACTTCTCCAAGGCCCTGATCCTGCGGTCCCAACACTCTGACTGAGCTGGTCCATGGCAACCCTTCCTTTGGTTCTTACAATCTTCTACAATAGACCCTGAGCCTCGGAAAGTGTGAAAGAGATGTCCCAGTGCTGAACACTACTCCACTGTTATTCTTTCTCAGCACTATGGTGTCTTTTGCATTTTTTTTCACATACTCGGTCACTAACTGTATTCTTAAGTTACATACTTAGGCCACTTGCCCATTTTCAATTGAATGAATTGTGGTTTATTTTGTTGTTGGTTTTGGGGGGGGGGGTTCTGTAGCTCGAGTTTTAGAGTTCCTCATATACCCTAGAACTAACACTCGACAGCAAACCTCCTACCTCTGCTTCCCGAGAGCTGGAATTAAAGGCATGTACGTTTGTAAATTCTAGATATTAGACCTCTATCCATATTGTAGCTGGCAAAGATTAACTCCCAGTTTCATGGTGGTCTACTGGCTTTCAGTATGGTATGCTTGTCTGTTCAAAAACTTTTTTAATATTTTATTTATTCATTTTCAAGCAGAGATGCAAAAAGAGAGAGAACACCAAGGCCACCACCTTGTGGGTCTGGCTTATGTGGGTACTGGGGAATTGAACCCTGGGCCTTAGGCACTGGAGGCAAGTGCCTTAACCACTGAGCCATCTCTCCAGCCCCTGTTCAAAAACTTTTTAGTTTGATGAGATCCCATTGGTTAAGTGATTGTTGCACTTCCTGGACTATCGGAGTTTGTTCAGGAACTTTTTCCCTATTACTATCTTATAGAGAGTTCTCCCAATTTTTTTTCTTCCATAGTTTTCAGTGTTTCAGGTCTTGAGGTCTTTGATCCATTTTGAGTTGATTTTTGTGCATGGTGAGAGGAGAGGAACTAGTTTCATTTTCTTGCAAGCATTCATCCAATTTGTCCAGCACCATTTGTTAAAGATGCTATCTTTACACCATTTAACATTGATGGCATCTTTGTCAAATACGAAGTACCTATACTTGCTTGAGCTTAGGACAGGGTCTTCAATTCTGTTCTATTGGTATATCTATTTTTTGTGCCAGTACCATGCTGTTTTTGTTATGATGGCTTTGGAGTGTATCTTTAGGTTGGGTACGGTGATACCACCTGACATGCTTCTTTTACTAAGGATGACTTTGAATATCTGAGGCCTTTTGCCATTCCAAATAAATTTGGAGATCTTTTTTTTATGTCCGCAAAGAATGAAGCTGGTGTTTTTATTGGTATTGCATTGAATCTGTATATGGCTTTTGGAAGTATTGCCATTTTCACAATATTAATTCTACCTATCCAGGAGCATGGGAGATCTTTCCATCTTTTTCACGTCATCCTCAATTTCCCTCTAAAGCATTTTTGTGTTTTCATTATACAAGTCTTTCACCTCTTTGGTTAGTGTTATTCCAAGGTATTTGATTTTGTTTGTGGCTATTGAAAATGGAGCTGTTTCACTGGCATGGGTTAAAACTTCAAGGACTATGTGGAAGAGCAGTGGTGAGAGTGGGCACCCTGTCTTGTTCCTGAGTTTACTGGGAACAGCCCTTTCACAAAATGGAGAACTGACCTCAACAGGGAATACACAGAAGAAGAAATACAAATGGCCAACTCCCATTTGAGAAAATGTTCAATGTCATTAATCATCAGAGAAATGCAAATCAAAACAATGAGATTCCACCTTACTCCAGTCAGAATGCCAATCATTTAAAAATCTACCAACAGAGCAAGATGGTGACCGAGTAACAACGTCGCCAGGACTCTCCGGAAAGGTTTGACCCCCTCAACTGGTATCCAGGCTTTGGACACCGGCCAAACCCGAGTTCGGACTCTCCCTCCCTCCCGAACCCCTGGGCTGCAGCAGACGGGGTTCGCGAGCAGCTATCTGCTCGCCTGTGGAGCAGAGGGCCGAGCCCTCCCCCCCCACTGGCTCCCGCCATTATCCCCCGGGGCGGATTCCAGGCTCTCCGTGGAGGTTTCATTGCAGGACTGTGATCCGGACACCCGGCCTCTCCTCGGCATCGGCTTGGGGTCCACAGCAGGGTTCCCCAGCAGATCTCAGCTCTGCAGGAGAACACAGAGTGGGCTGGGCCACGGAGGTTTGGGGTCTGTCTACAATACAGGCCCAAGTTTGGGGCCGCCCAGCCGCTCCTCAGCTTCAAAACCGCTGCGAGTTCCCGGCAGCTCTCCGCTCTGCAGGGGAGCACGGGGCGGCTGCGCTTAGTGCACCCAGGGCGCAAGCCTCTGTCCCCTCGCGAGGGTTCAGATCCCTGGCGCTAGTTGAGAGGCTTCCCCGCGGGTGCTGCCGGTCCTCAGAGGCGGTCTTCCCCACCTTCTGAGAGGGGAGGTTTGGGGCCGCCCAGCCTCGCCTCAGCTTCAGAACCTCTGCAGGTTCCCGGCAGCTCTCGGCTCTGCAGGGGAGCCAGCAGCTGTGCCCTTCCTCTGCACCTCAGGCTCCACCTTTATCCCCTCGTGGCAGATTCCTGGTACTTGGCGCCAACTGAGAGGCTTCCCTGTGGGAGCAGCCAGTCCTCAGAGGCGGTCCCCTCCACCTTCGGAGAGGGGAAAGAGTGTCTCTCCACGGAGGTTGGAGGTCTGTCTGCAATACAGGCCCAAGTTTGGGGCCGCCCAGCCGCTCCTTAGCTTCAAAACCGCTGCGGGTTCCCGGCAGCTCTCCGCTCTGCAGGGGAGCACGTGGCGGCTGCGCTTAGTGCACCCAGGGCGCAAGCCTCTGTCCCCTCGCGCGGGTTCAGATCCCTGGCGCCAGTTGAGAGGCTTCCCCGCGGGTGCTGCCGGTCCTCAGAGGCGGTATTCCCCACCTTCTGAGAGGGGAGGTTTGGGGCCGCCAAGCCTCGCCTCAGCTTCAGAACCTCTGCAGGTTACCGGCAGCTCTCGGCTCTGCAGGGGACCCAGCAGCTGTGCCCTTCCTCTGCACCTCAGGCTCCACCTTTATCCCATCGTGGCAGATTCCTGGTACTTGGCGCCAACTGAGAGGCTTCCCTGTGGGAGCAGCCGGTCCTCAGAGGCGGTCCCCTCCACCTTCTGAGAGGGGAAAGAGTGTCTCTCCACGGAGGTTGGGGGTCTGTCTGCAATACAGGCCCAAGTTTG
>PVHP010020043.1:0-30987 GCA_004024765.1 Zapus hudsonius
CGGGAAGAGGGGAGGAGGGGAGGGGAAGGGAAGAGGAGGGGAGGGGAGGAGGGTCGGGGTGGCGCCCGAGACCCAAGGAGCGGGTCCACCGCCGCGAGGACCTCCCCGCGGCACCGGAAGCGCCGCTCTCCGCTTCCGGGTCAGGGCCGGGCGGCTGCATGGAGCGGAGCGGGGCCGCGTCGCCGAGCGGGCGGCGGGCGGGCGCGTGAGGCGAGCGAGGCCCGTCCCCGCCATGTCGGTGCTGGGCGAGTACGAGCGGCACTGCGACTCCATCAACTCGGACTTCGGGAGCGAGTCCGGCGCGGGCGCGGGAGGCGCGGGGCCGCGGGCCGGCGCCGCCGAGCAGGAGGAGCTGCACTACGTCCCCATCCGCGTGCTGGGCCGCGGCGCCTTCGGGGAGGCCACGCTGTACCGCCGCACCGAGGTACGCGCGGCCCCCGGCGGGGCTGCGGGGCCGGGGGCGCCGGACGGGGGAGCGCGTCGGTCGCGGGACCCTCCCGGGCCGCCGCCCCGCTGGTTCCGACTTGACAGGGTGATTGCTCAGTTGCAATTCTGGGGAAGCTCTGGGAAGACCGCCTGGCTGGAGTTTTCATTCTGGTTTCTTCTTTCTCTGCGGTGCTTATGAGTATTTTACTGGTCCAGTCTAAGTTCTTAGCTTGGGGGAACAGGGACCCCTTTGAGAACCCAAGATGAGCTAAGCCGTCTTTCCCACCTCCATCCACTTGTGCCCATCCTTGGGAAGATCCATGGATCACGGACTCCCAAACTAAGAATGTGCACTGATTCAAAACACTGCAACAGTGAATCTACGTCCCAAAACTAACCTTAAGTGGGATTTGATCACTAGAGCCCTAAAACTCTAGCTTTAGGGTAAAGATTTAATGAGAACCTGCTGAGGTCGGTGAAGGTGATTCATCCATGCGCAGTTCTAAGCCAGCAGCATATGCTGTTTATCTTTATTTTCCTGCGCTGGGAATGATCCCAGGGCTTTGCCAATGCGAGAAAAGCATTCTACCATTGACTCACTTCTGAAAGGAAAGTGCTTGCAAGAGAATGCGTTCTTTTTCAGTCCAATACCACATTAATGTCTGGATCAACATCTTTCTTACTGGACTCTTATCCATACTCATGAGAGATGGGCATTACTAGGCGCGTTGTCTAGAAAAAAAAAATAATAAGACTGTGTTTCAGTGACTTGCCTCCTTAAACTTTAGTAGTAAATTTTAGACCAGAACTAAAGTTTTGCGTTTTGTCAATCTCATTCCTTTATTACCATGCTGAGCTTAACTACTAGTTGTGATTCAAATTTGACCACAATTCCTCAGAAATGTACACATTATGCATATCACCCATTATTTATTTAGAAATGTGAAGGTTTGATTCGAAGCATCTCTTTCCCTCTACATTCTGTTTCAGTGAGTAGACAAGTTAGCCACACTATGAAATAAATAGCATGTCAGTTGTGAGTGTAAGTGAAGAAGAATAAAGAGTGGAATTTCATTGTACGAGGGCTGAAAATTCAAGGGGTAGTTTATTGAATAAATGTACAAGTAAGAGGCTCATCAAAATTTTTCAAAAGAAAAATTGAAAATCCTGGCAGAGGCATTCAGGAGTGTCAAATACACGGGCACGCTAGTGTTCCGGGAAACACAAAATGTAGTTTTCACCAATAGAGGAAAATGTGATATGTCAGAGTGTGACAGCAGATTATGAGGGTACAAAATGGGGTATGACTTGTCCACAAAGAGTAGATGAAAATCACCAGAGAAGTCTAATGAGAAGGCAAGTTTAGTATTTACACATACAGCTGTGTCAGCTGCAGACACTGCCCTGCAGTTCTAACCCATCATGACTAGCATCCTTAAGGTCCCTTGGTAGAATCTCTGAGATCTGTGCTCATACTTTTACCTGGAGCTGACCTTGTACAAGTGTACAACAGAGTAATATCACGCTTTTAATTCCCCTAGGTCTGCAGTAACTATTATGCCCAGTTGTATGTGGAACCTTTAATGTCTGTTTAAAGGGACAAAAAGTCTTTGCCCCTCTAGGAAGCTTTCTTTAGGTGTGGACCATCCACTGCCAGGTAAGAGGAAAGTACAGTGTCCCTGTTACTGTTCTGTAGGATGACTCATTGGTGGTGTGGAAGGAAGTTGACTTAACCAGACTCTCTGAGAAGGAACGCCGTGATGCCCTGAATGAGATTGTTATTCTGGCGCTGCTGCAGCATGACAACATAATTGCCTACTACAATCACTTCATGGACAACAGCACCCTGCTGATTGAGCTGGAATACTGTAATGGTAAGTGGAATACAATGGGACTTCCTCCAGGAGACATTCTTATGCCCATATTCACCTGAGGAGAAAAGTTTCAAAAAAGACAAACAGTGATAAAACTTTAATTGGCTTTCTAAATTTTCATAGAAATAGCTCAGGTCTCTATATAAAAAACTTGGAGAGTTTGTTTGTTTGTTTGCTGCTGTAGTTTTGGGTTTTTTTGTTTGTTTGTTTGTTTGTTTTGGTTTTTCAAAGTATAGTCTCGCTCTAGTTCAGGCTGACCTGGAATTCACTATGTAGTCTTAGGGTCGCCTTGAACTCATGGTGATCCTCCTACCTCTGCCTCCCCAGTGCTGTAACTAAAGGCATGTGCCACCATGCCTGCTAAAACTTGGAGAGTTTTAAAGTAATGTACAGACTATGGGGAAGAATTTTTCCTGCATATTCATGTTCTTTTTTTTTTTTTTTTTTTTTTTTTTTTTTTTTTTTTTTTTTTTTTTTTATTTCTTTCCAAGGTAGGGTCTCCCTCTAGCCCTGGCTGACCCGGAATTCACTATGTAGTTTCAGGGTGGCCTTGAACTCATGGCGCTCCTCTTACCTCTGCCTCCTGAGTGCTGGAATTAAAGGCGTGTGCCACCACACCCGGCTTCATGTTCTTTTTTAAATATTTATTTATTTATTTGTAAACAGAGAGAGAGATAGAAGAGAAACAGAATGGGCACCCCAGGGCCTCAAGCGGCTGCAAACAAACTCCAGTGCATGCTGTATGTGCCACTTTGTGCGTCTGTCTTTACGTGGGTACTGGAGAATTAAACCCTGGTCATTAAGCTTTGCAGGCAAGCGCCCTAGTCACTGAGCCATCTCTCCAGCCCCATAGTCACATTCTTGTGGTTACGGCTCCATCTTTAAATTATTATTGGTTTTTATTTGTTATTTTTGTTTGGTTGGTTTGGTTTGGCTTGGCTTTGGTTTTGTGAGACAGAGTCTCTCTGTAGCTCAGGCTGGCCCAGAACTCATGTAAACCCAGGCTGGCCTTGAACTTGGCAGCAGGCCTCCTGCCTCAACCTCTAGTGCTTGTATTGCAGGTGAGAGCCACCACTCTGACTTTTCAGATCATTTTTTAGTAGGATTTTATATTGATTTTACAGGGGAGTTTTCCCCTTGAGATGACATTAGCTCACCATTATAGACCCAATGAAGCTTGGTACCATGCAATATAATATTTAATGAAATCTTATAGGTGATTTTTATTCATATTAACTTCAGCTAAAACTGTTCTATTGAGAAGTAGTCCAAAGATCATAACTGAATGAAATTATAATATCGTATGATCTTATTTTTCTGGTCTCTGATTTCTTTGAACCATTTTTCTTTTAAGGAACAATTTTGCCTCTTCAGAAAATAGACTGACCCCGTATCCTAAGTTCCATTTGCTTTCTATAGCTCTTTACCTTGGGCAAGAATAGCTTCTTTGTGTTCCAGTGTCCTCATCTTTAAAGTACTGTTTTTATTTGAGAAAGAGAGAGAATGAATGCGCATGCCAGGGCCTCTTGCTGATGCAAATGAACTCCATAGACATGTACCACTTTGTGCATCTGGCTTTATGTGGGTACTGGGGAATTGAACAAATGTCGTCAGGCTTTGCAAGCAAGTGCCTTTACCACTGCGCCATCTTCCCACCTTGAATGAATTTAAGAATGAATTAAAAAATTCATTCTTAAATGAATTTTTTATGTTACTTCCAACTTCCTAAGTGAATTTATAAAGCCAGCAGCAGGGGACTTAATACGTGTTTAAGAGAATTCCCAAAGCCTGAGCTGTGTGCTCAGAGGTGACAGCATAGGCCTCTACGCCTTTCTTATCTAGGTACCTGTGTTTCATGGTTGCTTCTGGTTCTGATCAACCCTAGACAAGGAATTTTTGAAATAGCACAAACTTTAAGTAATTCACTTTCTTTGTGGTTAAGAGGAATTAGACCAAATGGCACATTTTATTGAAATTCTGAGTTACTAAATTGCAAGGGAAGAGAAGTTATAAAAATTTAGCCATATTTTGTAGCTGTGGATAGGAGACAAGGTGAACCATGATTATTTGTAGTCTGTGTTACTTGATAAAGAGAAGAGAGAAGCAAATTCACTTATTCTCCAGGAAGAAATTAGTGAGGAGAATAATGACTTAATCTAGGGGTGTTCTTGAAAGTTTAGGAAACCTGTTCAGGGGAAGAAAAAGTTGTTGGTATAGACACTTTTTAAAACATTGCATCATAGGTGTAACCCAAATGCCCTCGTAGACACACTGGCAGAATTTCAAAAAAAAAAAAAAAATACTGTAGATTCCTTAGAAGGGCATTGTAGAGAAGAAATGATCCAACTTTGAGGCTGTTTCACTAGTTAAGGTACTACACAAATGATTTTTACTCTTGTCTTTTCTAAATATTATGCTTGTCATTTTTGTATTGGGGAGACTTTTGAAGAATATTTCTTTAGCTAAATGCTCTGCCCCTGAGCTAAACCCCTGAAGAATATATCTGTCTTAGATGGGAAGAATTTTATACCTGTGTGAAAGTCCAAGAAATTATTTCCTTTGGAAAAGAAGCAGAAGAACCCTTTATTTTCTCATGTCACTTATTTAAAACCATATCAATGTATCATCTAAACTTTGATCTCTATTAAGCAATTCAAACCTGTTTCTTATTTAATTGCAGGAGGAAATCTATACGACAAAATCCTTCGTCAGAAGGACAAGTTGTTTGAGGAAGAGGTAATCATACGTCTATGGAAGGAAGCTAGAATTTTGTTTACTTCTTGCATTCTGGTTCTGTATTTACTCTTCCAACAATGAAGAGTCTTTTTTTTTTTTTTTTCTCCTTTTATTCAGACTCCTTCCAGGCTCTGAATGACATTCATGAGAAAGGGAACCTCTAACAAGGAAGCTGTCTGTAGCTGCTTCCTAAAAGTTTCACCTCCGCATCATGATTCACTGTGGGCTTGCTTTCTGGGTTCTAGTACCACATGCTGGTGTGCCCAGTTCTCTAGCCTTCACATTCTTCCTGGGTTCTTTCTACAAATCTGCTTCCCCATACTGTATTTTGTAACAACGGAACTATTTTGTGATGGTCTGCTTGTTCATTTTATCTCTGTCACTGGTCTTTGCCTAAAAAGCAAGAGATGTTGAGTCATGTTGAATTGTAACCTCTGGCTGCACCTTCCTTTGCTGTGTGTGTGTGTTTATTTAAATGGAGTTTTGTTTCTAATCCAAATATAATTTATTTTGTGTTTATAGATGGTGCTGTGGTACCTTTTTCAGATTGTTTCAGCAGTGAGCTGTATCCATAAAGCTGGAATCCTCCATAGGTAATAAGTGGGGAAAAAATAGGGGATGATACCGTCCTACCAGTCCAGTCTCCACTGTGGGTGCCTCCCATGGGCACTTTCATGTTCTTAATGAAGAGACCAAGGTTTCCCCATTAATACAATAACTAGGCTAGGAAAGTGTGAATATTGATGAATGTTCTCTTCACCTTCTGAGGTTAAACTATGTGATCTAGGAAGAATCTCAATAGCAAAGTACTGCTTGGCCTTTTCTTATAGACATATCTTTTATTAATTTATCACCAGAGCCTAAAGAGTGATATAAAAAGTAGTAATTCAAAGTAAATGTTTTCTCTGAGGGAGAGTAATTGACAATTGTTGTTAATTCTGTAATTTTCTTTTACTTTAAATAAAAGGCAGAATAAAAAAAAAGCAAAATAAACAAAACAGAAAAGGCAATATAAAATAAAAGTATAATTTACCAAGTCTTTCTTTGATAAAAATTGGGGGGACAGCAGAAGGTTTCCATTTATTTTAGTGTAGTAGGGGCCAATTCTAAGTCCATTTCCATACCATTCTGCCCTTCCTAAGTGAATGACCATTGCCAGTGATTGATTATAATATACCAGTGTCTTTTCTTCAGTTTGTCCATTTTGTTAGTATATATCGCTTAAAAGCTATCGAATGTCTCCATTGCATGTTGTTTTCTTTCTTTCTTTTTTTTTAAAATATTTTATTTGAGAGAGGGGGGGGGAGAGAATGGGTACACCAGGTCCTCCAGCCATTGCAAATGAACTCCAGACACATGTACCACCTTGTGCATCTTACGTTATATGGGCACTAGGGCATCGAACTCAGGTAGTTCTGCATTGCAGGCAAATGCCTTAACCGCTAAGCCATCTCTTCAGCCCTGTTGTTTTCTTTTGAAAGTAAAGAAATATGTTGTTCTGGCTTATTCACATATACAATAAAAGAAGCCCGAGAATTAATCCAACACCTATTATTTTATATATGGTCAATTCTGTTTTTAATAATGTAGCCAGTGGCTTTATTTCTGTCATTTGAAATAGCCTAGTTGTCCTGTTGCTGAGACATGCTGCCTTTTCCTGCTTAGCAAAGTATTGAAAACTTTGACACCAACCAGATGCTAAATTGCCTTGATATAATTCAAAGTTCAAGTGGTAGTTGAAAAGGCAATGTATCTCATAGGAATTATGGTTACTTGGAGCATTTTTTTTCATCTGACTCTGGACTTTCCCCAGCACCAGTAGTATAAGAGACATTCCTTTGCTGTTAAGCCATAGAGAGTAAAGTTAATTCTCTGCCTTTACTCCCTAAGCCCCCTCTCCTGTGTTAAGCTGTTTGTAAAAGTGGTGGCATAGGGCTGGAGAGATGGCTGAGCGGTTAAGGCACTTGCCTCCAGTGCCTAAGGCCCCAGGTTCAATTCCCCAGGACCCACATAAGCCAGACCCACAAGGTGGTGGCCCTGGTGTGCGCTCTCTCTCTCTCTGTCTCTCTCTCTCTCTGTCTCTCTCTCTCTCTCTCTCTCTGTCTCTCTCTCTCTCTCTCTCCTTGAAAATGAATAAATAAAATATTAAAAAAAAAAGTGGTGGCATATATAGGACATTTAAGATCCTTCCTGTAAAAGAAACAAAGCAATGGCAACACTCTTTCATTCTGTAGTTATCCTAGCAGGATGAGGGGTGAGATAGTTTATACAGGGAATTAATCTATAATATCTTCTTTTTCAGAGATATAAAGACATTAAATATATTCCTGACCAAGGCAAACCTGATAAAGCTTGGAGATTATGGTCTAGCAAAGAAACTTAATTCTGAGTATTCCATGGCTGAGACAGTGAGTATAGGTTACCTTTAACATGTTTTTCTTTTACTTTCCAGCCCTAAGGAATATAAATTTACCCCCTAAATCTTGAATAGCTTTTTCATTATTCTTCCACATTCACCATGCAGTAATGCAAGCCTTCAGAAGTCTTCCCTGAGCGCAATAGTAGGTACTTACGTGGCCAGGTGTTCATCTCAGCTTTGATCTCACAGCTTTCTCCACTACTGACTAGAGACCTCTAAAAACAGCTGGATGTTTCCCTGTTTGGGTTTGTTTGAGATGGAGTATTTTGTAGCCCAGGCTGCCCTGGAACTCTTGTGTAGCCTAATCTGATCTTGAAATCATAGTGATCCTCCTGCCTCAGCTTTTCAAGTGTCAAAATGCCTTTCATGGTTTTCTTTCTTTTTATTCCCCCTAGCTTAAGATCTTCAATAGATTTTATTTTATCTCTTGTTTAATGTTTGAGGCCAGTTTTGGACATCTCTTCTTTGTTTCCTTTGAATGGTGCATCTGTTTTACAGAGAAGCTCTATATTGCAAGCAAAGCATTCTTAATATTATGCACAGTCGGTATGAAAGACTCCTTTCTTACCTGATTTTAGAAAGACCATTGGTTCAAAAGTCAACCTAAGTTGATCTGTAAGACAGTTATCTTATCTGTTTAGCATTAGAAAACCTAATTACTACCCTTCTGGTTTTACAATGCTCTGTCCTTAAAAGAACTTGGAAATGTAAGTTAATAAAATTAGCTTTGTCCTGATGTTTTTTTGATAATGTCAGGATATGCCTGCAAGCCATTTAGACATCCATGGTCTCTGTTTTAGAGACTCAGTTGTTTGTATGGTAGTGGCCAGATTGAGCTTCTAAGGAAGCAATCATGTCCTTATATGGATTTTTTTCTCATCAAGATCAATCTGATAAAACTAAGACTTGACTTTTTTTAGTTAGTTAAGTGCAATAAAAGAATGATATGAGAATGTATAAATGCCATATAAGCTATTTGAAAATTTCTTTGCTAAAGATGGCTATCAGTTTTATTAGAACCGCTGAGGCATTGTCTATATTCTGAGGAGTGGCATGGCTTTTATACAGAAGATGGTTATTTCTAGAAACAGTGACTTCTTTGTAACCTAGACAGTCCTTGAGCTGGAGATCCTGCCTCAGCCTCCCAAGTAATAGGATTACAGGCCTGTGCCACCATGCCCAGCTTCCAAGACCATTCTTTTAGTTCATGCATGTTTATAGGGGGTGCAGGGAGGCAGGGTTGAGACAGGGTCTCACCCAGGCTGACCTGGAACCCACTCTGTAACCCAGGCTGGTCATAAATTAATTTTTTTTTTTTAATTTAGTTTTTCAAGATAAGGTCTTGCTCTAGCCCAGGCTGACCTGGAATTCACTATGTGTAGTCTCAGGCTGGCCTCGAACTCACAGTGATCCTCCATCTCTTGTCTCCCAAGTACTGGGATTAAAGGCATGTGCCACCATGCCTGGCCCCTTGGTTTTGTTTTGTTTTTAACATATTTATATGTTTGTGAGAGAATGGGTGCACCAGGGCCTCCAGCCACTACAAACAAATTCCAGACATGTGCCACCTTGTGCATCTGGCTTTACGTGGGTGCTAAGTAATTGAACCCAGGTCCTTAGGCTTTGCAGGCAGGTACCTTATAACCACTGAGCCATCTCTCCAGCCTCCTCTCCCCCCCACCCCAAGCAGTGTCTCACTCAGCCCAGGCTGACCTGGAACTCATTCTGTAGCTCCAGGCTGGCCTAAACTCATAGCAATCTTCTTACCGAAGCCTCCCAAGTCCTGGGATTAAAGGTATGCGCCACCAAGCCTGACTAGTCTCGAATTCTTGATCCTACTGCCTCTACTTCTCAGGTGCTGGAATTATAGGCATTCACCTCCACACTTAGCTCCAAGCCCATTCTTGAAGTCAGAAGATTTTTTTTTACATTCCAAAGAAATTCGCTATGTTAGTGTCACAAATGTCTAGCTGAGCGTTTATTTTATTAACTTGCATTTTAATTAGGACTTTCAACATCATTATTCAGTTACTTTCTTCCACTGCCATTGCTTGGCTTTTTCCTATTGGTAAACTTTTAAATGTATTTCTAGCAGTTTAAAGTCTTGTAGGCCTTGAATGCTTAAAGCCTGTGTGAAATAGGAATCACTGCTTTTAGCCTCCCAAGTTGGGTACAGTGCCTTACCTCAGACTGCTCTTTCAGAATTGGCCCAAGAGATTTGATAGGAATCTTGCTTCTTGTAATGGCATCATCTCATAAAAATGTGTTTGTGACCTGCTAACAAATGTTTTGTGGTTGTTATGGCTAATCCCTGGGCATTTTAGTTTAGCTGTTGAAATGTTAATATAGTTATCTACAGAAGAGAAATTATTCTCTGATTATTTTCTCTGTTTTTTAGCTTGTAGGAACCCCATATTACATGTCTCCAGAGCTCTGTCAAGGAGTAAAGTACAATTTCAAGTCTGATATCTGGGCAGTAGGCTGTGTCATCTTTGAACTGCTTACACTGAAGAGAACATTTGATGCTACAGTAAGTTGCTGTATTATCCCCACATTGTCTTTGCAGGTGGTACACATTGCTTAAGGATATCAACTCCATTTATCCCCGAGCCTCTGATTTCTTGAACAGAAATTGCCTGCAATCAGAAATAACCTATAATCAGACTCTAGATTAATAGTTATTAAAATGCTACAGACCAGATTTTGCAAGTTTGAATTTTCCATTGAAATGACCATAATCAAGCAGTTTGAGCACTGTACTGGAATTTGTTGACTGTAATTTTAAAACAGGCTCTCAGATCAATTGTGCGATGCTGCAGATGACTCAGCAGTTAAGAGCATTTCCCATGTAAGCATGAAGGGGGCCTGAGACCACCTGAGATTAATTCCCCATTACCCACATAAACAGCTGGCCATAACCTCCTGCATGCCTGTGACCGCAGTCCTGTCCTGTGGGGGACAGAGACCAGAGAATTGTTGGAACTCACCAAAATGGCAAGTTCCTGAATTGGGGAAAAAACCTGTCTCAAGGAAATAAGCAGATGAACAATGGAGAAGGGACACCCAACATTCTCTGGCCTCTACACACCCATGCATATATCACACATACTACACACAGAAAGCTGAGGCAAATTATGTAATACCTGCTAAAGTTTTTATTTTTATGAAAAATTACATACACTGACTTTTAGCAAAGATTGTCCTTGTTTTACGGACAGAAAATTTCTTTAAATTCTTTATGTTTTCTCTTTAAAAGTAAAGCCCAAGGTAGAGCATTGTTTCTCAAACTTCAAGAGGCATACAGAATTAGCTGAGTGTCTTGTTAAATAAAATACATGTTTTAGCACATGGGGGTAGGACAGTAGTCTTCGTTTCTAACAGCTCTCTGATGTAGCTGGTACTGCTCTATGGACCACACTTTGAGTAGCTGAGTTAGATTCACATTCACTCTCCTTCAACCAGATGTGAGAATTTAGACAGATTATTTTTGATACTTTATAATAAAATAATTATAAAATGGAAATACATGTCTCGCCTATGGAGATTGTTTGATGCTGTATATAAAAATATTTTAAAAGCATATAGAGTAATGCGAACTCATTGGCCTTTCATGAGACCTTTTTATTTTTCTAAATCACTTCCTTGGATTGTATTTGTAAGGATAAAAGTGATTCTATATGTAATATGCCTGTCTATTTGTAGTAGTTCAGATGATGGTGGTACTATTATAATATTGCTGTTATTATAAGATGCCTGTTCTGGTATTGTTTACTATATTGCCTGTTATTTAGATACATACATTAGGAGGCAAATTAGCAAGGCAGTTAGCCTTGGTAATTGTACTTTTGTTTTTCTTTTTAAGACAGGATTTCACATATCCTCAGATGATCTTGAACTCATTGTGTAACTGAGGATAACCTTAAACTCCTGATCTTTCTGTCTCGATCTCCCCAGTGCTGGGATTATAAGCTTGTGCCACCACACCAGCTATGCTTTCCTTCGTTTTGAGATTCAGTTTGAAGGTTCCGATTATAATATATTCTGAGCAATTTGTCACAGAGTCATCAATATTTTTCATTATTAGTGGTCAGCTTCAATCTGTCTGATTGCAGTAGTGCATCCCCAGCCCCTTACTATGCATACTAGTGTATAGTTAGACAGTGAAAGCAGAGCTGATGCAGAACTCTTGCCAGTTCTTTAACTAGTGGCCACAGGCACCTCTGAGCACCTGTGTGGTAGATGATGATGTTATCTTTACATAACCAGGAACAATGCAGTCCTCGTTTTCTCATAGAATCCACTCAACTTGTGTGTAAAGATTGTGCAAGGAATCCGGGCCATGGAAGTTGATTCTAGGCAGTACTCCTTGGAATTAATCCAGATGGTTCATGCATGCCTTGACCAGGTAGGCCTGACATTTATTTGTTTCATGTTTTCCCTTCCCGCCTCAGTGTTTAGGGCATGGCACAGATATGAAGCACTCAAAACCATATCTACTTTCCCAAGGTAGAATGTATTTGTGGCTGTTTCCAGAATAAACATTGGTTATTCATGGTAGTTGTGTACTTCATCAAACAAATTCTTACTTTATACTGTTTTATAAGTATTAATTTGTGAAATTTTGCCATCTGTATTGTGTTCCATGTTTTTTATCACCATATAATCCAGACTGGCCTTGAACTTCCTGAGATCTTCCTCCCTCGAACTCCTGAGTACTAAGATTATAGGTGTGTGCTACCATGTCTCGCAGGAAGATTTTTTTTTTTTTTTTGGTTTTTCGAGGTAGGGTCTCGCTGTAGCCCAGGCTGACCTGGAATTCACTCTGTAGTCTCAGGGTGGCCTTGAACTCATGGTGATCCTCCTACCTCTGCCTCCCGAGTGCTGGGATTAAAGGCGTGCGCCACCACGCCCGGCTCGCAGGAAGATTTTTATAAATTGATTTTTATGAAACTACAATAAGGGATAATTTTAGAATTTCTAATATAAGAAATGTATAGTTCTAATATCTTATAGCTCCTTTAACCATTAGCATCAGAATCATCAAATTTGGGAGTTTTATAAGGATAAAATAAAATTTCTGGGCCCCACTTAGACCAAAAGAATATCTGGATAAAGCCCAGAAATCTTTATTTGCAAGTAGTACCCCAGGCAATTCTGTGTGTTTGTTTGTTTGTTTTGCTTTTTGTTTTTCGAGATAGGGTCTCACTCTAGCCCAAGCTGACTTAGAATTCACTATTTAATCTCAGGGTGGCCTTGAACTCACAGCGATCCTTCTACCTCTGCCTTCCAAGTGCTGGAATTAAAGGCATATGTTACCACGCCCGGCTTTTTTTTTTTTTTTTTTTTTTTTTTTTTTTTTTTTTTTTTTTTTTTTTTTTTTTTTTTTTTTTTTTTTTTTTTTTTTTTTTTTTTTTTTTTTTTTTTTTTTTTTTTTTTTTTTTTTTTTTTTTTTTTTTTTTTTTTTTTTTTTTTGGGCCAAGTGAGTCTTCTATGGTTGTATATGTATAACCCATACACATGCAAAAATAAATAGATAAAAATGAAATTATAATACACATAAGTCTTTGATTAGTCTACCTTCAGCCTTCTAAGAGGAAATAAAATTCCTCATTAGAGTCCATATTATCCATTCACTTCAAGTGAAAGAAAGCTAACCTTGTTTTACTGTTTAGGATCCTGAGCAGCGGCCCACTGCAGATGAACTTCTGGATCGTCCTCTTCTCAAGAAGCGTAGGAGGTAAACAAATATGTCACTTCATTGTCTTTCCAGAGCTAGTTGAGAGTGTCACAAGAGAGGGTGGCGTTAACCAAGTTAACCACTCTGGGGCTGGTTTTCTCCTGACACCCTGCTTGCATTGCTTGAGGAGATCTCCTACCTTTCACCTCCTTAACTATTTCGTTCTAATATGTGTTAATGAGACCTAAGTGCCATCCATTCCCCCAAATCTGTTGAAAATTGTTGGGGCTTGCTGACCAAAAACAATTGTGAAAATGACAGCTCTGGGTTGAGCGAGAGACTCCATCTCCGATAAACAGGTGGATGAGCAAAAAAAGTAAGATACCCATCATTCTCCTTTGGCCCTTTCAGTGTGCAAACATGTGTGGGCACCTGTGCACATACGTGCATATATTACAAACGTATCACATTACATGACACACATAGACCTATACACATGCCCCCCTAAAAAGTAAAAGGTGTAAAGTAGAATCTGAGAAATTATATGTTGAATCTTTTTTTTATATATATGTTGAATCTTGAAGGGAGCAAAATGAGTCAGATGACTGAAATTGATTGGGAGGATAGTAAGAGACATCGGCAGTTATAAAAATAGAGGAGTCAGAAAGGAAAGCTGACTTGGCAAAGGATAGTAAGCCCAGGCTTGGAGATGGTGCGCTTGGGAGTTGGCAAGCTGATGTCTCCATCAGAGACTTGCGAGGCTCCCTCTCGTAGCCTAGACCTACAAAGCAATGGCCCTAAACTGCTGGCCCCTTGGTATTTAGCAGGTTATCTGATGACAAGCCTGTGTACCTCAGCTGTATGTGTATTTAGGATGCATATGCTTAACAAGAGGATCAAATCTGTGAGACACATCACAGAGACACCATTGCAATTTAGGAACTTGTTTCACTCATGTAGCTGTTTTTCTTTTGGTAGAGAGATGGAAGAAAAAGTCACTCTGCTTAATGCGCCTACAAAGAGACCAAGGTAATGTTCCAGATGCTTCATGAAAATAAACATGCCTCCGTCCCTACCATTAGGCTGAAGGCATCATATGATCCCAGGGGCATGTGGTGTTCTTTGAGAAAGTAGCATCTGCTTAAATGTCAGATGGTCATCTCTGAGAAGAAAAAAGCTCTAATTTCCCCCTCACTACAAAGTGGACATCATTTCCATGATGGATGTTGAAAAGTGTAGGTGTATGGATCTGACTGGAATCTGGTCTGGCTGAGCTATAATGAAGCCCTAAGGCAGGCTTTTCAAAGCCTGTTATGAGAGAGAGTTGAAAGAACATACTTTCTCATACCCTAATTAGTAGTTCTGAGGGAACAGACTGAACAGTCTTTTTTTTTTTTTTTAATCTCCCCTTCCTAAATGCTGAAATTACAGGCATTTGATAGCACTCCCAGTTTTATATTGTGCTAGGAATCAAAGCCAGTGCTTTATGCATGCCAACAATCGACCAGCTGAACTACACCCCAGCCTCCAGCAGTCTTCTTTAATATCATTTTTATGTTAAATGTGCCTTTGTTTGGGGGTTGCTGACAGGTCAAGCACCGTGACTGAAGCACCCATTGCTGTGGTAACATCACGGACTAGCGAAGTCTATGTTTGGGGTGGCGGGAAATCCACCCCCCAGAAATTGGATGTCATCAAGAGTGGCTGTAGTGCTCGGCAGGTGTGCGCAGGGAACACTCACTTTGCTGTGGTCACAGTGGAGAAGGAGCTGTATACCTGGGTGGTAAGTAAAGCAGTGCTAAAAGCCATGTTGCTTTCTGGGCCAGCATAGCTAAGCATTGTTGGACCCTGTGATGGAACATGGCTCTTGCGAGAGCAGAGATTTGGTTTCTTTAGTTCACTGGTGGGACTCCATTCCTAATGAATATTGGGTCACTTTAGATGAATGAAAGAGGAAATGGAAATGAGAAGAGTATTGGGATTGGATTCAGGAGGCTGGGCTGTCACTTCCAGCTGGATCACTTCTGTTTCCATGAGGTTCAGAGCAGGATCTGGGACATAGCTTTGTAAGTAAAACACACGCAGTATCAGTAAACCTTGGGGCCCCTCTCCTGTGATTGATGATGGCTAAGAGTTTCTCTTTGTTAACTTCTGGATTTGGGGCTCTGCCCTACCACCCTGTCACTCATTATTTTATGATGGTAGTTTTTAAAAATATCCATCCATCATTCATCCATCTATCTGTCTGTTTGATAGAGTCTGGGTGTGCCAGAGCCTTTTGCCACTGCAAAGGAACTCTATACACGTGTACCACTTTGTGCACCCAGCTTTAGATGGAATCAAACTCTGGATAGCAGGCTTTGCAAGTGTCTGTGACTGTTGAGTCATCTACCCGGCCCTGTTTTGTTTTTGTTGTTTTTGTTTGTTTATGTGTTTGTTTTTTGAGCTTTTTATTTGTTTATTTGTTTTGGTTTTTCGAGGTAGGGTTTCACTTTAGCCCAGGCTGACCTGGAACTCACTCTGTTGGTAGTTCCAGGAAGGCCTCAAACTCACAACCTCCTACCTCTGCCCCCAAGTGCTGGGATTAAAGGCATGTACCACCATCACCATGCCTGGCATGGGGAGGGTTTTTTGTTTTGTTTTGTTTTTGCAAGTAGAGAGAATGAGTGCTCAGGGCATCCTGCCACTGCAAACACACCACTTTGTGCATCAGACTTTATATGGTACTGGAGAATTGAGCACAGGCCATCAAGCTTTGCAAGCAAGCATCTTAACTGCTGAGCCATCTCTCCAGCCCCTGTTTTGAGCTTTTTTGAGACAGTCTCTCACTTCAGTCCTGGCTGACCTAGTACTCATTCTGGCCTCAAATTCAGAGAACCTCCTACCTCAGCCTGCCAAGTGCTGGGATTAAAGTTGTGTGCCACCACATCCAGAAATGATGTTTATTTTTTGAGGCAGGGTCCACTGCATAGCCGAGGCTATAATCTACAACTCAGTATATAGGCTAGGCTAACCTTGAACTTGTGCGTGCTGATCCTTCTGTCTCAGACTCTTAAGTGTTGGGATTATAGGTATGCAACACCATGCATGCCCATGCCCAACTTCTCTCATCTTTTTTTTTTTTTTTTGCGACAGTGTCTTCTGTAGTCCATTCTGTCTTCTAACTTGTTATATGATTGAGGATGGCCTTGAACTCCTGATTCTTCTGCCTCTACCTCCCAAGTACTGAGTTATAGGCACACACTGTCATACCTGGTGTTTCATCTCATTCATATATATATTTGCAAGGAGTGAGAGAAAAAAGGCATACCAGGACCTCTTTGCCACTACAAATGAACTCCAGGCGCATATGCTGTTTTGTGCATCTGGCTTTATGTGAGTGCTGGAAAAAACGCAGGCTGTCTAGTCTTCCCAGTAGAGCAAACAAGTCCCTTTAACCACTGAGCCACCTCTCCAGCCCCTGTCCTCTTCTTAGCTCTTGTGTTTGCTGCCTCTTTCCTCTTCTCCTAGTCTCCTCACCCACTCACAATGCAGCTTCCATCCCTGCCACTCAGTTGAAATGAGTCTCAACCAAATGACTAACAAACTGTTGAAATAAAACAGATGCTTTCAGTACCTACCTAGCTTGACCTCTTGCTGGCATTTGACATAATGGCCTACTCTCTCTTTGAAGCTCTATTGTCATGTGGCTTGAATGATAGCATGTTCTCTTGACTTCTTCCTTTTTCTTTCTGTGCCTACATTTCAGGCTGCTTTTCCTTACCGAAACTTGTGAGCTCTTTTTTCCCCAGTTGGTCTCAGTTATCTTTTCCATGGGTACATGGAGTATATTTGTCTTATTAACTAACTGCTTTATCTCAGCATTTGAGAGTCAGACATGCAGTTATTCATTGATTGAAAAAATAAATTTGGCTGCTGTTATTGAATTAGCCCCAGGCTGGCTACCAGAAGTAGAGTAAAAGTGGTGCCTTAAAAACTATTAGCCAGGGCTGGAGAGATGGCTCAGCGGTTAAGGCACTTGCCTCCAGTGCCTAAGGCCCCCAGTTCAATTCCCCAGTACCCACATAAGCCAGACCCACAAGGTGGTGGACCTGGTCTCTCTCTGTCTCTGTGTCTATCTCTCTCTCTCTTTCTTTCTCTCTCTCTCTCTCTGCTTGAAAATGAATAAATGAAACAATAAAAAAAAAAACTATTAGCCGGGCGTGGTGGCGCACACCTTTAATCCCAGCACTCGGGAGACAGAGGTAGGATTGCCATGAGTTCAAGGCCACCCTTGAAAAGAAAAAAATTTAATGATTTATAGTTGAGTCATTAAATGGAAAGAAATGTTTATCACTCTAAAACTATTGGGAAGGACTCTTGTTGGTAGGCAGCTTCTTTGATATAGCCAAATTCTTTTTTTCTTATTTTTGTTTATTTTCTTTTGATTTAGCCAGAATCTTTTTTTTTTTTTTTTTTTTTTTTGTTTTTGTTTTTCGAGGTAGGGTCTTGCTCTAGTCCAGGCTGACCTAGAATTCACTATGTAGTTTCAGGGTGGCCTTGAACTCATGGTGATCCTCCTACCTCTGCCTCCCCGAGTGTGGGATTAAAGGTGTGCGCCACCACGCCTGGCAGATTCTTTATAGCTCTTCTGTGGTGGGTTTTTTTTTTCTTTGTTTTGTTTTTTCAAGGTAGGGTCTCACCTGGAATTCGCTGTGTAGTCTCAGGGTGGACTCAAACACACTGATTCTTTTACCTCTGCCTCCCGAGTGCTGGGACTAAAGACGTTCACCACCACACCTGGCATCTCTTCTGTGTTTTAAAAAAAAAATTGACCAAAATTCATAAAACTAGCGGGGTGTGGTGGCACACGCCTTTAATCCCAGCACTCGGGATTAAAGCAGAGGGAGGAGGATCACCATGAGTTCAAGGCCACCCTGAGACTACATAGTGAATTCCAGGTCAGCCTGGACTAGATAGAGCGAGACCCTACCTCGAAAAACCAAAAAAAAAAAAAAAAATTCATAAAACTTCTGGTACAAATAGATTTTTCAAGAGACTACAGTTGTTTGGAAGTCAGCCCATTATGTTCAACAATGAGCTGGGTTTATAGACACAGTCCACCCACCTGGTGTTTCTCTCTTCTTCTTAACCCATGTGTTTGCTACATCTTTCCAGTTCCCACTTTCACTCAACCACAATGCAGCTTCCATCCTTGGGTCTTGACCAGATGACCTATAAATTGCTAAATAAAGCACATAATTAAATATGTACTTCACCTTGGACTTGAATAAAGACAAAGTTGGGAATGTGTCCTATTGATGTCCGATAACTATGAATCTGGATACACTTCTTTACCTGTTGGCAGGGAGTGCATACTACCCATTAAAACTTTAATCTGAGCTGGGAGATGACTCAACAGTTAAGAGCACTTGCTGCTTAATCATGAGGGCCTCTGGGGCCAGAAAACCACCAAGTTCAACTCCCCATTATCCATATAAAAAAGCTGGGCATGGCCGTGCAAATGCCGGAACTCCAGTCTGTGGGAGGAGGTAAGGCAGAGACAAAGTGGCTGGGCTTGCTGATAAACTGCAGCGCTGGGTTGAGGGAGAGACCCTGTCTCCAAACACTTGGAAACATAATAAGAAGGATGAGGAGGACACAGGGTTAGGTTCTCTCTGGCCTCCACATACAAGTAGCTGGTGCATGTGCATCTGCATGCACCCCATACTCGTACACAAAGGTAGTTTAATCCCCTTACCTGTTGTTTGTCTTTCAACTTTCAGCTATTTTTTCCTATTGTCTTTCTTCATAAGAAGTTATACTAAACATTAGCTCTTAGCATGAAAAAAATATAACTTCACAAGGCCTCTTTATTCCACAGAATATGCAAGGGGGTACTAAACTCCACGGTCAGCTAGGCCACGGAGACAAAGCTTCCTACCGACAGCCAAAGCATGTGGAAAAGTTGCAAGGCAAAGCTATCCGTCAGGTGTCCTGTGGTGATGATTTCACTGTCTGTGTAACAGGTAAGCCAATAGCAGCAAGTATCTGAGTATATTTAATGTGGCGCATCATGCTAATGTGATACAGTCGGGACTTTATAACAACAGACTGTTCAAAGAACCAAAAGAAATTAAACAAATGCCTTTAATAACATTCCCAGGCTCAGGATATAGTTCAGTGGTAGATATGGGTTCAGTTTACAGTATTACATGTGGCCTCCTAACTAAAAACAGCTCTAGATTGTGTGGTTTATCTTCTGACTTCTGTTACAATCCTCTCCTGTGAGGTCATTGGCTGAGGTAGTCCTCACTCCAGCTCTGACCAGCTTTCTCCTTGGACAAAAGAAGTCAGTCTTATGATGGGCTATTTTTCTTCCTTTTGCAGATGAAGGTCAGCTCTATGCCTTTGGCTCTGATTATTATGGCTGCATGGGGGTGGACAAGATTGCTGGCTCTGAAGTGCTAGAGCCCATGCAGCTGAACTTCTTCCTCAGCAATCCAGTAGAGCAGGTCTCCTGTGGAGATAATCATGTGGTGGTTCTGACACGGAATAAAGAAGTCTATTCTTGGGGCTGTGGTGAATATGGTAGGTGTGGCCTTGTTTGTGTACATGACTTCCTAGGTGCACAGCCTGACTTAAGACTTGTGTGCATCTAAACACATGACAATGCCTCTGTTTAAGAAATGTTGATTCTTGGGCTTGAGGGATGGTTTAGTGGATAAGGTGTTTGCTTGCAAAGGAGGACATGAGTTCGACTCCCCAAGACCCACACATAAAGCCAGATGCACAAGGTGGCTGGCGCATGTGTCTGGAGTCCATTTTCAATGACTGCAGGCCCTGGCGGAACGAGCACGCTCTCTTTCTCTCTGTGCCTCTTTCTCTCACACATACTCTCTTAGATAGATGATAGATAGATAGATAGATAGATAGATAGATAGATAGATAGATAGATAGATAGATAGATAGATAAAATATTTTTATAAAGAAGTGTTGATTCAGTAAGAGAATTCTATAGAGCACCTTCCTTGGGAAGAAAACCTTCATCATCATGACAGTCTTTCTTGTGTTTTAGGACGGTTGGGTTTGGATTCAGAAGAGGATTACTATACACCACAGAGGGTAAGATCAGAACCATCTTTGTAAAGCCTATCTAAATCACAGGGACTCCCAAAAAAAATCCTTTTTCCTGGCTCCTCATATCAGAGGGTTTATTTCTGAAGTATTTCCTCTCTGGGAGACTGACGATCTAGGATTCCTGATTTAGCACTGTGTGGTCTTGTCATTTGACTAAATTGCAGAAAGGTAAGAACGTGGATACAGCTATTGTGGATATTATAGAGTCTCATCTTACTCACAGGTGAAGCTAAAAATCAGCATACACAGCAGAAAAAGTCACACAGAGCTAACTATCCCCTAGAAAGCTCCTTAAGATGTGGGAGCAACATATTGTCTGTTAACCCAGCACATCATTTGCCCCTCCTATTTCTACAGCTGAGCACCAGGTGAAATAGTAGTTTGTCCTTAGGGCTCATGTGGTATGAAACATCCATCTGATTACTCAAGATGTCAGAGCTGGCACTGGAAGAGGCTCACAGGAGCTAAAGCCAGCAGAGGGACAAGCAGTCACATCTCTTCCATATACCTGTAGGGCCCAAGCTTAAGTCACACTGGAAGGTTGTCTACCATTGACTACTGTTTACTGTTGCCAGTTTTTGTATACATTCTAAAAACATCCTACATGATACTTGTGGCTACCATCCTTAGTGAGACTAACCGCCATCTCTTCTAAAAGCTTAAGGTTTCAAATGCATCCATCATTGCCCCATTGTGTCACCCCTAACTCTCCAAGCCTGTGTGGTGAGCTGTAAAGGGTGTGGAAGCTTTAGATGTTCCCTCAGTACTCTGTCCAAAATGACTTGATTGGGGCCCACCAGGCTGCTGTGCTGCTTCTACTGTTAAGAAGCCTTCCATGTCAGGACAAAGACAGCTAGAAATTGAAGCTGCTCCTCTACCAAATCTGTCTGAGAAGTCTCCCTTTCTTAGAAGCCTCCAGAGAGTTGGGAACTGTGCCCAAAACAAACTGACAGGCTGTCTGTCTATTCTGAAACTGCCATCTTTTCCATATTACAAAACTTTACTCCATGTTAGGAAGGTGGTCTCCAGGTTTCTGGGCAGCATGTCACTTCTGAAAGACTTGAGGGGTTTTTCCCCTAATATGAATTAGGTAGGTATTTGTGATTTTATTTATTTATTTATTTTTTTGCAGGTAGATGTTCCCAAAGCCTTAATTATTGTTGCAGTTCAATGTGGCTGTGATGGGACCTTTCTACTGACCCAGTCAGGCAAAGTGCTGGCCTGTGGACTCAATGAGTTCAACAAACTGGGTCTAAATCAGTGCATGTCTGGAATTATCAACCATGAAGTGAGTGTCCTTTGTTATCCTAACAACATTGGCAAGATTTCTCTGGGTTGGGATTACTTTGGGATATTATTATTGGTATTGATGGAATTTGATTTAAGAATAAAGTGATGGTCTTACATTGTTCAGCAAAGGAAGCCACAAAGAATGCAAACTATATTATTACAGTTATGTAAAATTCAGTAACAGGCAAAATTAACATGGTAGCAGAAGTCAAAATAGAAGTTACCTCTGGGAGAGTTATGGGTCTTTTGTGTTCTCTCTCTCTCTCTCTCTCTCTCTCTCTCTCTCTCTCTCTCTCTCTCTCTCTCTCTCTTTTTGGTGAGGGGAGGTGAATCTTGACCAAAGAATTGGGAGGGTCACCTAAAGATCCTCAGGTGAGAAAATGGTCTCTATCTTGATCAGAGTCATGGTATTAAAATGTGTGCCTTGGGTAGCCAGGCGTGGTGGCGCACGCCTTTAATTTCAGCACTTGGGAGGCAGAGGTAGAAGGATTGCCATGAGTTCAAGGCCACCCTGAGACTGCATAGTGAATTCCAGGTCAGTCTGGGCTAGAGCGAGACCCTACCTCGAAAAACCAAAAAAAAAAAAAAAACCCAAAGTAATTGAGTTTCAGAAGAGCACAGGCTTTGTGCAAGGCTGGAGAGGTAGGGTTTGAAAGGCATCTTCAGAATTACTGATTGCTGTGGTTCCTTAAACCACTGAGTTTGTGAAGCACTACCTGTAGATGAAATTAGATCACAAGAATAACAACAAAGGATTTCTTTGTAGCTTTGAAAGAGTTTTCAGATTTTCTTTGCCCTGCCTTGTTAGTTGGGTGTGTAAATTATATAGCCAACACAAATGTCAATGAGAAGAGTTCATATATTGCATACTTGAATTCAGTATGTAGAATTTTATTATTAGAATCCCAGCTTATGCCAAATAATGATCTTATTTCTTGTGTCCTACTGAAAATGGATAAGCTACCTGGCATCCTCTCTTAATAACAAGATTTATTTGAAAGGCCTTTTGGTCACTGGCCCTTTTCTATAAGCCTGATTATCCCTCCATTGCTTACTTCATGAGTCTTTGCTCTGTGTTTTACTTGTTTCAGGCATACCATGAAGTTCCCTACACAACCTCCTTTACCTTGGCCAAACAGTTGTCCTTTTATAAGATCCGTACCATTGCCCCAGGCAAGACTCACACAGCTGCTATTGATGGTGAGTTGGCTTCTATCACATACCTTAGGGGGATCTCAGGTCCTTTGATGCAATGAAGTTTTAGCTGTCTTAGCTGATGCATGCCTCCTGACTTATCCTAGCATCCAGTATTATCTCAGTAACAAGTTAGGCATTCAAACACACATTTTGTTATAAGCATTATAAATACAATATAAATATGTTCTTTAATGAGAATACCACACCTGTAACTATAACCTGATATAAGTATTCTTAGGTAAGGTAGTACCAATTTGCAACATTTTAAAAATGCAGTGTTGCTGGGCATGGTGGAGCATGCTTTTAATCCCAGCACTCAGGAGTCAGAGGTAGGAGCATCACTGTGAGTTTAAAGCCAGCCTGAGACTACATAGTGAATTCCAGGCTGACCTGGGCTAGAGCAAGACCCTACCTCATAAAACCAGGAAAAAAAAAAAAAAAAAAAAAGCAGTGTTGAACTGGGCGTGGTGGCTCATGCTAAGGTAGGAAGATCAATATGAGTTTGAGGCCAGCCTGAGCTACAGAGTGAGTTCCAAGGCAGCCTGGGGCTAGAGAGAGACTCTGACAAAAAAAACTAAAAAGGCAATATTGGAGTAGTCTCTTAGTGGGTCTAACGGCCATAGTGCCTAGGTGCAGGATGATGTGGGTAGCTTCATATTTCCATCTTCTAACAGCTAACGGGGTGTGGAAGTGCATTGGCTGCATCTTCCCTCTGTTCCTTGGTCCATTATATACTTGGTAATTTTTGCTTCTTTCTCAGAACGAGGCCGACTGCTGACCTTTGGCTGCAATAAGTGTGGGCAGCTGGGTGTTGGGAATTACAAGAAGCGCCTGGGAATCAACCTTTTGGGTGGACCCCTTGGTGGCAAGCAAGTGATCAGGGTCTCTTGTGGTGATGAGTTCACCATTGCTGCCACTGATGGTGAGTCTGTATATTTCCTTTCAAACTTTCTAGACAGATGCCTTGTTTCAATTCTTTATTTTTTATAGTTATCTTTATTATTGTGAAGTTTACAGTTGTACATACTACATATTGGTCATATTCCCATTGGGTTATACTCTTATATTCCCTCTGTCCTCCCCCCCCATTCCACTGTGGGCCTCCTCAGTGGGGTTCTTGGTATTCACTGTGGGACCATTAATGCATGTTTTAATCTTGATTCAGAAAGATTAGTCTTTGTCTAACTGGCTTATGCCTTAGTTTTTTATTTATATTAAATCGGGGAACAGCCAGTTACATATTGAGCTTCATTAATTTTCATATACCTAGTTATAATGATTTTTTTAAAGTTCAGATTTCTAGATAAATTTTCATCTAACATTTTTGGTAAAATGTTTCTGTCTTCTCCGGTACCATGTTGGTTCTGATAAACAC
Source organism: Zapus hudsonius (assembly GCA_004024765.1). Classification (NCBI taxonomy): domain Eukaryota; kingdom Metazoa; phylum Chordata; class Mammalia; order Rodentia; family Dipodidae; genus Zapus; species Zapus hudsonius. The sequence goes on from PVHP010020043.1 coordinate 24,114, forward strand.
TGGCTGGGCGGCTAGGGAAGCACAGACAAGGCAGTCTTTCAGGTGCGGTGATGAAAGAAGCCTCCACCTCCTCCCAGGACTCAGTCCTCCCTCCAGAATAAATTTATTCCACTAACCCCTGCACTGTGCAGTTCTATCACCATCCCAGATGTTCAGCACATATTCAATAGCCCCTCAGCCTGGATATCTAAAGCTAGAGTGGCTGTATAGCCCAGTTATTTCATATAAGTCCCAATTGATATCTTTGTCCTAGCATGATCATAAATGGCATTCCCTAAGCCAGGTGTGGTGGCCTCTTTGAGACTAATAATTGTGAATTCCAGGTCAGCCTGGGCTGGAGTGAGACCCTACCTTGAAAAACCAAAAACTAAAAATAAAGAATAAGCATGATTTGGATAACAATTAGGATTTTGGTTTTGATAGCCTCAAATCAGCATAGTGTATTCTGATTCTCTGCCCAGACCTGTTCCTCTGTAGCCTTCCTGTCTCAGGAGCTGACAGCTCCATTCTACATGCAGCCCCATTCAGAATATATCCATTCTTGCCACCACAGCTGACCTCTCTGTTTCCACCTTGTTCCCCTGCAGTTGGTTCTCCTCTTCCTGCTCAGTACTTCTAATGGTTTCCTACTTGATCAGAAGAAAACCAAAGCTCTTAGAATGACCTGTATGGCCCACATGGACAGGACTTGAGGCATGTCTGACCTCTCTATGACCTGCCTCCCTGCCTTACTTTGCAATAGCTGCAGTGACGTTGTTCTCTGTGTTACATTGCTTAAGTGATCTTGCACTTTTAGGTCTGCCTGGACTCTCTTCCTCACTTTCATCAGATCTCTGATCAAGAATCAAAAAGTACTTCTCTGATCACCTTATAAAATAATGAATCTCATCTCGCTGTTCATCTTATTTTTTGTCACCATTTATCTCCATCATAGCACTTATCACTGGCTGAATTATGAAATGGCTATTTATTTAGGTGTTGATAGTCAATTTAGGTGTTGTCATTCTTCCCCACTGAAATGTCATGAGAGAAGGGAATTTATTCTGTTCCCTGCTCAGTCACCTTGAGAAGTTCCTCATGAGGCAGATTCTCATACATGTTTGAATGAATGAGTAAATACGCAGATAAATGGCAGCACATTGGTGCAGTGGCCATTTTTACCCACCTGGAGTCATATATATAGGGAATAATGAGATTTGACTCACTCAGTATTTCTAGCTCTGATGCATACTGATGAAGAACAAAAGGAATTGAGAAGACAGTGTTATGTTAATCAATCTGCTGGTTACTTTTTTTTGCAGATAATCACATTTTTGCCTGGGGTAATGGTGGTAATGGCCGCCTGGCAATGACCCCCACGGAGAGACCACATGGCTCTGATATCTGTACCTCATGGCCTCGGCCTATTTTCGGATCTCTCCATCATGTCCCAGACCTTTCTTGCCGTGGTTGGCACACCATTCTCATTGTTGGTAAGAGTTTCATATGTGAAGTTGGGATGCCTTGGATGGACAGGATAAGGAAGGTACTGGTAGCCACACTCAGATACAGAAGTGTCCTGAAGCAAAGAGGCTGCTTTACATCTCATAATGGTTAATAGATATGCTTATGTCAAGAACACACAAACATCATTTCCTAAGTGTGGTCGGATAGCAGTTAGCTCCTTTATTACATCCAGTCTACCTCACCTTTCCTGCTCATGTCTGCATATCATACTTACTTACTGAATAGTTTTCTTCAGATAAAAGTCTCACGTAACTCAAAGACTTGGTATGTAGCAGAGTATGACTTTAAATATCTGATCCTAAGAGTTGGGATTATAGGCATGTGCCACTACACCCAGCTTGGCTTTTTTTTAAGATGACACACACACATTGTAGAATTTTTTACTTACATTTATCCACTAATTAATGTGTTATCTATGTAATTTTTTGAGAAACTTTCAGAACATCATTTTAGAAGAAATTGTCCAAATCCTAAATGCCTTTTTGCATAGATCTCTTTGACCTAAATTATAAAAGCCTTGCCTAAAATTCCCTAAGGAGCTTTCACAAATCCTGGTTCTGACCCTATCCCTGACCAATTAAATCAGGATCTCTGAAGGGGAAGGAGGACCTAGGCATTGTTCCTTTCTAAAGCTTCACTGCTCATTTCAGTGAAGAACAAAAGTGAAAGAGAATGTCACTGTAAATAGTGAATATATTAGCTAGGACTGTTTGGTTTATGTGATTAATTTCTAAATAGTAAGTGATCATAAGTTACATGGGAACAGGGATAGCAGTTATCTCCTTTATTAACTACAGTCTTAGTCTCCCTGCACTCTTTCTCCTCATGTCTGCATATCATACATACTTACTGAATATTTTTCCCCAGAGAAAGTATTGAATTCAAAGACCATCCGTTCTAATAGCAGTGGCCTCTCCATTGGAACTGGTAAGTAAGTAGTGGTGCTCCAGGTACCAGTTTGGTCTTTGGGTTAGATTCCATGAAGTATCCAAAACTGAAAAGAAAATGAAAAATTTTGGGGAGGAAATGAGGCATGCAGTAATTAAGAAGGAAGATTGTATTTTGATAAGTTTCACAATTCATGACTTTTCCATTGTGGAGGAAGAGAGCATCTATCTTCTTTGCCTCCATCACATATGGAAGTAATTAAGTGGCTTGCTCCATACTGTAATATGACTTATATTTTTATTCCTTTCTTGAGTATCTTAAGGACCTTTTATTTCCATGGTATTCCCAGGGATCCTCCATAGAAAATTGTCATGCAAAACAGGTCCTCAGAAGTAATAGTTAAACTTTCAGTGTAGTTATGAAAATCAGCCCAATGTTCTCAATAGGTTTTTAAAATTATTTTGTTTGTTTGTTTGTTAGAGAGAGAGAGAGAGAGAGAGAAAGAAAGAAAGAAGAAAGCAAGCAAGCAGATAGAGAATAGGTGCACCAGGCCCTCTAGCCACTTCAAATGAACTCCAGATGCATGCGCCACCTTGTGCTCTACATGGGTACTGGGAAATCAAACCTGGATCCTTACGCTTTGCAGGAATACGCCTTAACTGCTGAGCCATCTCTCCAGCCGCCTCAATGGTTCTCTATTATTTGGGTCCATGCCAAAAAATTGAATTTGTATTCCTGTTCGGTTTTCCACCTAATAGTCTCTATATTTTGATATCTCAGAATCCATTCTGGTATTGTAGAATCAAACAGATAAAAAGCAGATTAATCCCTCAAAAGAAACAGTTTCTAAAATCCGATCTAAGTTAGTTGAACTTTAATTTGCATGTACACACCCCTGTGGAAACTTTTGTTGGTTTCCTTATGGAATCTGTTGCTTAGCATCTCTATGTGTTAATGCTAAATAGGGTGTTTTTTTATAGCAGGAAAAGATAGGATTAAAAGCAAATGTCCATTGGCCAAAAATATAAACTCAAGAGCAAGTTTATATTTATTCATTTAACCCACATTGCCTAGAACAGCTAAATGCTCAATAGATACTTGCTTATTGACTATATTATACCCATCCATTAGATTGTGTTCTGTACAGAAGTGAGAATGAGCAACATTTTCAAATATTTCCATGATAGGAAATGCAGAAAAAACTATGAAATGCAGAGAGAAAGTTGTAACAGACTATGTCCCTTCTTCCACTGGATAGGAGGCCAAAGGAGGAAGGAGTTCCTAATGCACTTACAGTGATAGAGGCAGAATATCCAAGCAAGCTTCATGTGACAGTGGGACTACTCTATATCCGTGCTGTCCAGAGTAGTAGCCCCTGGCTCTGAATGTGACCGTTGAACATTAAAGTGTCAGCTAGTCACTAATGTGACTTGAGAACTAAAGTTTTAACTTACTCATGTGGCTACATACAGCTAGTGGCAGCACTATGAGAAAGTATAATTCTAATTCTTATAGTGATAGTTTATCTTACCTTACTGCTAAACACAAAATTTACACTTAAAAATGTCGTGGCGCAGGCCTTTAATCACAGCACTAGGGAGGCAGAGGTAGGAGGATTGCTGTGAGTTCAAGGCCAGCCTGGAACTAGAGTGAATTCCAGATCAGCCTTGGGCTAGAGTGAAACTCTACCTCAAAAATATAAATAAATTAAATAAATAAATAAAAAGTGTATATCTCAAATGTGAAAATTCTTTTTAAATATATATGTTTATGGAGCTAAAGAGATGGCTCAGTGGTCAAAGGAATTTGCTTGCAAAGCCTTATGGCCCAAGTTCAATTCCCCAGTACCCACATAAAGCCATGGTGCATGCATCTGGAATTCATTTGCAATGGCAAGAGGCCCTATTGTGCCTGCCCCCCCCCCTCTCTCTCTCTCTCTCTCTCTTCTCTTTCTCTCCCGCTCTGTTGCTCTTTCCCCTCTGCTTGCAAGTAAATGAAATTTTTAAAAATATTTACTTGTAAGCTGAGTAAGTATGGGCACACCAGAACCTCTTGCTATTGCAAACAAGCTCCAGATGCATGTGTCACTTTGTGTATCTGGCTTTACATGGGTGTTGGGGGACCAAACCTAGGCCATAAGCTTTGCCAACTCCTCAGTCTTCAAATGTAACAATTCTTTTTAACATATTTATTTATCTGTTTTTTTATTTGTGTATTTACAAGTAGAGAGAGAGAATAAGAGACAAAGAATGTGAGTATGGGTGCCAGGCAGGGCCTCTTGCCACTGTAATGAACTTTAGATGCACACATCACTTTATGTCCATTTACGTGGGTACTGAGGAATCAAACCCAGGCTGGCAAGCACCTTTAACCACTGAGCCATTCTCCAGCCCCAAGTGTAACAATTCCTAAAAGATTCATGAGCTTGTTATACTATCAACAATTGGGCTACTTCATTAAGATCACAGTATGACACACAGTCAAGTCAGTATATCCTGGATAATAAGCAGTCCTTTACACTTAATCTTAAAGAGTATACGATTCAGTTTTGGTAGGTTTTTTTATTTGTTTGTTTTTTGTTTAGCTTTAGGAATTTATTTTCTTATATTTTTCTTTGACTTCTATTAAGATTCAATTTCATTTTCATTTCACACCAGCTAGACTTTATTACAGTAGCTTGGAATATACAAATATGCTACATGTTACAAAAGAACCAAACATATTTTTTAAAATTTACTATTGGGTGTTTCTTCAGACAAGGGAGTTTCAAGGCAACTAAGAGGCATTTGATTAAAGTGTTAAAGGACTTTTTATGGAAGAGTAAGGGTGAGTGGGGTAGTCAGTTGGTAAGTCTTTTTTGCTGTGTAGCAAAGCTCTCTCCTGTGCCATGTATCTGCCAGTGGTTCCGAGCTCAGGCCCAGGAGCTGGTGGCGGTGGTGGTGATGAGGAGGAGAGTCAGCAGGAATCTGAAACACCTAATCCAAGTGGAGGCTTCCGAGGAACGATGGAAGCAGACCGTGGAATGGAAGGGTTAATCAGTCCCACAGAGGCCATGGGGAACAGTTATGGGGCCAGCAGCTCCTGTCCTGGCTGGCTTCGAAAGGTAATTTCCTTGGAAAAGATACTTCACATAAGTCCTTTCCAGAGACTAGAAAAGAGCCGTCAAGGTCTCTGCTTCTCATATCCTAGTACACTCTTCTGTAACAAGAATCTAGGGTTTGGGTCTCTATCTGGAAAGAAGAAACCAAAATGGTAATCCTATTTTTCTTTCAAAAAGAGATATAAAATATTCTTATCCCTGCATTATGGAAATGAATTATAAATTAATATAACCTTCTTGAAGGCAAATTTTACAGTACATGTATGCAAAGATTAAGCATATAGATTTTTTTGCTGTTTACAGAAGTGGAATAGTGGGAAATAGAAGCACAGTTTATGAAAGGTAAGTTACAGACAGTGGAAAAATGATGCTAAAATATATTTATATGGAAAGTTGGTTAAAATATAGGGATGTGAAAGTGAATGGAATTTCTGTCAGAAATTTTCTTTCAGAAAACACATAATAGGAGAATGTGGACAAGACTACGTGTATAAGCATTGAAAAATGATTATCTCATTGATGAAATTGCTGGTGGCCTTTATTAGTGTTCTTTACTCCTCCGGCTGTGAACCCACAACCCTCCTGCCTTGTCCTCTTCAGCTCACTGAGTACTCGTATGTGTGTTGTGGCCAGTAATCCATTTATCTTTTCTACAGTGAAAAACATTTAGTTGGTGAGATTTCAAATTGTTTACCAAAAAATAGGATCTGTAGAATTAAAGCTCCTGCTCCAATAAGACTAAACTTTTTAACTGAGGACAGTAAACAGAGAAAGGCCTCACTGCTTCACCTCCAAGCCTCAACTGGCTGGGTAACCTGTGTCAGGACACTGCACCAGACACTCCCCAGTGTATGTTTGAATTTGCATCACTGGTGCTCCTCTGATGAAGAGATTTGCAATTTGTTAAAAAGTTAGGCAATATATACTCTAAAAGCACCACTGTCCTGCCCCACTAGAGGGTGCTGAAATGTCAGTGAAAGCTGGAACAAAAACCATGGGGAGTGTGGGAGAAAGTATGCCACTGCAAACAGAACTGATGACATTCTCTCCATGTACCCAGGAGCTGGAAAATGCAGAATTCATCCCCATGCCTGACAGCCCGACTCCCCTCAGTGCAGCGTTTTCAGAATCTGAGAAAGATACCCTGCCCTATGAAGAGCTACAAGGACTCAAGGTGGTCTCTGAAGTTCCTCCAGAACACAAACCCTCAGGAGGAGCCTGGGTAACAGCTTTCTGCCTCTAAACCTCAACTAGGTAGACAGCGACTGTGAGCTCTGTCTAGCTCTGCTTTCCTTACAGTCATCTAGTCCCTACCCAAGACCAACCTTCTGACAGGCCAGAACCTTTTGACACCAGATGATGTACTTGTCTATCTGCTTC
>PVHP010020044.1:0-31118 GCA_004024765.1 Zapus hudsonius
ATACATACATGCTCTGTATCTTTCCTGTTCTGTGTGTGCCTTCAGGCTTATTTTAAAAACATTTTTATTTTGGATAATTAGTTACATTGTACGAGCAAGTCTTGTGGTGGTACCCACCTTTCCCTCCTCCCTGTCCCCAACAGGCAGAGGGCCCTCCTCAGTGGGATTGCTGGAACAGTCACTAGGATAGCAGGTTATGAATTGTACAAGCCATAGCCAGTGTTTTTTCTTTGTGTGTTGTTGTTAAGGAAGCAATGTCTCTGATGATTCTCCCACATCAAGGCTCTTACAATCATTCCGCCCTGTCTTCTGCAAAGTTCCCTTGAGTCATATTGGATGAGTTTTAAGTCTGTTTTACTATTGAGACTTAAGAGTCTCTGGGAGATTCAGTTTGTGTTTTTCAGAAGGCAGTGAGAACTATAAACAACCCAATTCCACCAACAAGACCTGAGATGATGGCTGACACCCAGACAGGAGACGAACTACACCTAACTCATCATCTAGGGCCCAAATGAAACTTTTGACAAGTGGCAAGATGAGCAAGAAAGCTACCTCCTCAGCAAGTCAGATAACCTGTGGGACCCAACATAGCCCAGGCTTAATTTATAGTCTCCCTTTTCTGGGCAGAATAAACACAAGGTCTTTTTGCTCGCTGGTCATTGTCTGAATGCCCCATCGTTCAAACACCTTTCATAGATCAGCATACTAAAGATGACACTGCTTCAGAAGTTACACACAATTCCTTAGAGCACACAAGAGACCTTGCTTTTCTACTCTTTCTCTGTCATAAAATCCACTGTTACTTTATTGTTATGTGTTTAATAATGTATCAAACACATGCGAATTCACATCATCACTTTATTGTGAGCATTGAACCTACTCATGTACATATTTGCCAATAAAAGAACACATATTGATACAGCACCTACTTTGCTTTGTTCAAGGATTCACTTTGTTGCTTTAAAAATAGTCAGCAAATGCTGGGGACAATGACTGTTACCAGGTGATAAACAAATGGCAGGAAATCTGAAGAAACATTATTGTGATTACTGCTGTGTAGAAGAATAAGGTGCAATATTCAGAGTAGGAAAAGGAGTGACTGTAGAGTTTTATATCTCCTGATCATAGTCAGCTTCTCTAAGGAGCTGACATTGTAGATGAGACTTAAATAGCCCAAGAAAGGAAGGCATTTCCTTTCTGGACACATCAGCCATGTGCTACCAGTGTGATGCTTTAGAAGGTTGAATCTTACTCAGAGTGAGATGAGAAGACTTTGGAGAATTATGAGCAGGTTGTGATGTGGTCTGACTTGGTAAATAAAGTGATGTGCTCTGAATGAATAAGAAAGTCGTACTGGTCACTTGGGGAATAAGAACTTCATTATGGAAAAGGGGGAAGTGTGTCATTTCTTAGCAGTGAACGACAAAAGAGCAGAAGAAGAGATGTTGGATTCTGGGTGTGTTTGTGCTCATTGAATTGTTTGCTTTCCCTCTTCAGGCACTGGGGATTGACCTAGGGCCTCATGCTCACCAGGTAAAGTTCACGGTCACTGAACTATATCCACAGTCCTCTTTCCTTTTTATTCTGAATCAAGATCTCACTAAGCTATGAAGGATGGTCTTTAACTGACTCTGTAGCCCAGGCAATCCTTGAACTTGCTCTCCATCTGTCTCAGTCTCTCGTGTAGCTGCCATTTAGGACTAGGTCACAGGGCTCAGTTTCTTGGAAGGTGGTTTTCAGTATTTGACAGAGTTGTGATAAGATTTGTGAAAGACAGTGATATCCCAATGAGGCAAGGGACTTCTGTCCGAGTGACTCTAGAAAGTTGTCACTTCCTGAAAGGAAATCATAGGAAGACTGAACAGCTCCTAATGAGGGGAAATTAAGACATAATAGTTATTTTAGGAAAATCTAGTTTTCTTTTTGGTGAAAATAAATAAGCATGGCAAATAACAGTGCATGAGTCAAAATCACTCTCAAGAGATTCTGCATTAAAATCTTGACATTGGTCTATGGAGAAATTAAATATAAATATTTGTTTATTAGTAATTTTAAATCCTTTTTAATAGTTGGCTTAAAAGTTTTTAATAGTTTAAAAGTTTTTAATAGTTTAAAAGTTTTTAATAGTTGGCTTAAAAGATGGTTTCCATTCTGTTTTTTTTAAGTTACTACCCAAAATATCTATTTATATGAAAGTATATTTGTATTATTTAAATTAGATGGTGTTTATTGGCGATACCACTACATTATACCTCATTTAAAATGTATTTATTAATTAATTTGTGTGTTTACATGTGTGTACATGTGCGAGCAAACCACAGTACATGTGTAGAGGTCAGAGGACAGCCACTGAGCAAGCTCACATGCCCACATTATTAAACTATTATAGCAAATGCCTTCTGCCTTCTTTTCTAAGTTCTAGTTAGTTGATCTCTTTGATAAATGACTCTAAGAATTAAAAACCCTTTTGTAGGCAATTGCATTGGTAGATCTATCTACCAAAACAGAGTCCATAATTTGACCTCAATTTTTTCTCCATCTAGAGGGCTTTCGTCTATTTATTAAAACATTTCTTCAACTATACTATGAGTTGAGTTTACCTTGGGCTTAACACACAAGTCTCACATGTTTTTGCAGCTCTATACACATTTGCCCTTTGGGATCCCTCTAAGTATGACCTGAAATTCAAACTTCAGCCCCTTATCCTCACTGAAAATTTCCCCAGAGATTTAATCTTCTCTGAAATCTTGTAATACTAATAACTTATATTATTATACTAATAACCTATCTTAAGGACAAGTTAGCTTGAAAGAAAAGACAAGATATTCATATGTAAGTGTGTTGAATTTGAAATGTGTAGAGGAAAATTCCAATTATTATCCTTTTCAAATGAGAGTAACCAAGGGTTTTTGCTTGATTCAGCTGGGGCTATTGGTAGAAAAACAATCCCCTAAATATTTATAAGCACAAGCATTCCTTCATATGTTTGAGAGCCTTGAATTCCTAATATTGTTGTAATTGGGAAAAGCCCAGACTGAGAAATAAATTTAAAACTTTCCACTGTTGATATTACACCTGTTCCCTCACAGAAGCTAATAACATATTTATAACAAATAGACATTCCATCAGTCTGAGTTTATTTTTTCAATAGACTCAACCAAGATAAGCTCAAAATTCAGAATTGTAGGACATAGGACAAATACCACATTGAAAATACAAAATTATGATCTAGGAATAGGGATTTTATAATTAATCAAAATAAAATACTGACTAATATTTAAATAAATTAAAGTGCATAAAACACAAGGAAGGAACAAAATAACAAAAATATAGAGCAAAGTAGATGCGAAGTTATGATTATGAATTTCAAAAATAAAGGCACTACACATTACCACTTCTGCACTTAATCATGAGAAAGTAGATGAAGAACTGACTTAGTGTCATAAACAACTACCTTAAATTTTGAGTACCTAAAGTCAGAGAATCACAGTGAGAGCTTGATACCTGGGCAGAAACCCCTGAGTGTGTTGGTACATTTACCCAAGCTGTAAGAACAGATGGGCAATCTACATAGAGACAAGAATGCTCCTAAATAGAATCAATGGTAATGCTGGGCAGAAGAAATGTTGTGGATAAATGCAAGATGTTTCAAATAGTCCCTTCATTTGGCTAGATATGGCTAAAGAAAGGATTATGGACTTGGAGATATAGCAACATAGACTTCCCAAACTGCAAAACAAAAGGATAAACAAGATGAAAAAAAAATCTCCAAAAATACTGAAGAACTGAAAGACAATTTCAAGAAGAGTTATGTGTGAATAATTGAAAAACTAGGGAATTAAAGTGAGAATAAAGCAATAATATGCTTGTGATGTTGGGAATAAAGCAGAATACCTGTTGTGGTTCATCTTCATTGTCAAGGGAACCAGGTTTAAAATCACCTAGGTCACAGGTCTGTCTATAAGAGAATTTCTAGAATAGAAGAACTGAGGTTGGAAGACCTGAACGGGTGTGGTACCATTCCACGGCCTGAACTCCCAGACTGAATAAGGAGAAAGCAAGCAGAAGGAGTATTCCTCTCTGCTGACTGAGGCCACAATGTGATCACCTGCCCCATGCTCCTGCCACAATCACTATTATGACATTTATATCCTACTATTGTATAGCTGACATGTGAAAAGGTAGCATTATCCTTGTACTTGATTCCTAGAGTGTGTATTCAACTAAATGTACTATATGGTGATACGACTGCTGAGGTGAGGGCCGCGGAAATGCCTTAGTGGTTAAAAACACTTGCCATTAAAACTTGAAGACTTCTCGGGATCTACACTACAGAGTCCAATTCCCCAGAACACATGTGAACATCTGCATTTTGCCAGGCTCATATGCAACTCAAGTCTACTGGGAGTGGAGACAGGAAAACTACAGAGCTCACTGACTGACCGTAGTTCTGGGTTTAGGGAGAGACCCTGTCTCAAAGAATTATGCAGATAAGTGATAAGGGAAGAACGCAGGGCATTTTTCTCTTGCCTATGCATGCAAACATGCATGTGCACACACGTGAATGTGCATATATCACATGTTGCACACAGTACCACAACATACACAGATATGCAAAAAAGATTATCTTCTGATTTCTAGTAAAGATAGTTTTTACATGGCACATTGGTCAAAATAGTCCGAAAAACCAAATCCCTGATTGTGTTTTTATCATAGACTTAAACATCGCCATCTGAAAACTTCTAGGAAACATCCATGAAGAAAGTGAAGAAAACTGATTTATCTATATTTGTCAATGAATTCTACTGTAAATGTATCTGATTTCTACTAACCTTGACTGACTTATAGACATAAACATTATGAATCTAATATGTGGATAAGTGATTATGTCTAGTAATTGATTGGACAGCTCCAGCATGAATAATCTTGAAAACAGCCATCTGATCATCCAGTTGGAAAGACAGCATAAAGGAAGGTGGTGGGCCAGGTATGTTTTGCAGAAGATACATTTGGAAGAAAACTATTTCCAAGATTCGTTTTTATTAAAAAAATAAAGAATTCTCTTGATTTCTTCAACAGAAACCAGCCTGGACATGAGATGGTGACTCATTTATACTTTCCAATTTAGGCTCTCTGAAGTTAATTTCTTCATTTTAAATGTCCAATTTAACCTACAGCTCCAAAGATTAATTCAGGCTCATGATTGATTTGAGGGTAAATGAACATGGGTAAAATATCTAAATTTCCTCACATTTATAATAACTTATTTTGGAGATGGGTTTGGAAAAATTAGTAGAAGAGATGAATCATTTAATTAAAATGAATATTTTAACCAATCTGATTAAATATGCTTAAATGAACAATGGACAAAATGATACTTGAGACAACACCCTATGTGCCCTTCCCCCAATAAGCACAGATAGTCATCACTGACCATAAATTCAAGTTAAGTAACTAAATTTAGTCCATATTAAACCCACAGATTTGAGTGTTCAACCTAATTTGCCACTCAGCTCACTGTCATCCCTGAAAAATAGGTCTGAATCAAAAGAAACCACACTTTATTATAGTAAGAAATTCACAGACATAAAGAGAGAGTGGTCTAGACAGTATGTCTTCAGTTTGACCAAGTCTCTGTCTCCCCGTCAGCTTATGTATATTTAAAGAGATGGGGACAGTTGTGGGAAGAAATAGCTAAAATGCAATAGTCTATAAAGCCCTGAAGTGGGTCACAAACTTTGTTGCTTTTCTAACCTGCTTCCTAAGTTTGTGAACCCTAAAGAACAATTTGTATGGCTTTCAATGACATGGTGGAATAACACCAAGAGCTCGGTAATGAATTGGAAATCAATAAAGCATTACAAATGCAAATACATTCTTGTTAATATGATATAATTGTGAAGAACTTTTAGGCAGTCAATTACCATCTAACACAAAGCCTGTAAGGATTTAATTAGGATTCCTTCACCTAATTGAGGTCAAGATTGTTAGCAGTGGATGTCTAATTAGCTCGTTTACAGCAGCTATCTTCTTTGAAAACTCCCTCAATAAAACCATTTCTTAAAGTTACCCATACAACAATCACATGCACACAAAAGGAGTTCATGTAAAAGTTGGTGAAGTCCAAGTACAGTCATCCCTCTTATTCATGGATTCAAGGAGGCATTCCAATACTACCAGTGGAAGACTAAAGCTATAAGTATTACTAAACTTTGTAAATATTTTGAGAATTTGATTAAATGAAACATTCCACGGAAGCAAGTGTGTCCAATTTGCATCTGCATGTGGCTAAGAATAGACGGGAATGTAGCCCAACACAAATCTTAAGTGTCCTTGAAGCTTGATGAGGTGGTGGTGGTGGTGGTGGTGGTGGTGGTGGTGGTGTGGGTGTGTGTGTGTGTGCGCACACACACATGCTTGTAACTTGATTGTATGTTTCTCTTGAGTGTGAACTTTGTAGTGAAATGAAGGTGCAGAGGGTTGTCATGCCTGGGAGTCTCCATCTCTTCTTAGGCATATCTGAATTACCAGCATCACTGTTCTGTTCTTGCACTGTGGGGCCTTGTTGGAGCATCTCGGTTCATATCAGCAGAAGCAGAGACTGTCTGCATCACTTTGGAGCAGGAAGCAGAGAGAGAGGTGTAGGAGTCAGAGATCAGGTGTAAATAAAATCCCATCACTCATGAGCTCCTTTTGCCACCTAGTCCCCACCTTTGGAAGCCTCCATACCCTCCAAAAACAGCTGAGGATCAAACATTCAAAATATGATCCTGTGAGGAGCATTTTCATTCCAGACCATAACACATGACTTTAAGCCCTGACAATATTCAGTTGGTAAGTGAGAACTACTAAGTAACTAACAAGTTGGGGAGAGATACAACCAAGTTATATGTGGGCAAAATGTCACTGCATATTCAAGACAGGATGGAACCAGAGGATAGGAGGCTTCAACATGATCTTCATAATATAGTATGCTATTTAAACTAAGGAAGAATTTATTTCTGGAATTTTCCATTTAATAATATTTTTGGACATAAAATGTCTTAACTTAAATCATGGAAAGAGAAACAACAGCTAAAGAAAGACCAGTGTAAAATGTCTATCAGAGAAAACAGCATTGTAGCACAACAGAGATATGGTTTTGACAGTGTATTATGACTATACATTCTCATGGGAGAAATGGCTGAGGGCTAATTGGAAACCCTTAACATTTGCAACTTTGAAGGAGTGTTACACAATTTCAAATAAAAATTTTATTTAAAATGCATTCATATCCTTTTCTCCTTGTGATTATTTTGGAGAATAACTGGTTGCAGGAAATAAAGCCAAATTAATATGGCTTTTGATATAGTTCAAGTAAATACCAGAGTGGTCAATCCAAAATTAATTAAGATGACCTCAGATCAACTAACACCTCTAATAGTTGTTGAGGAAGATTTTCCTGTTTACATTCCTAATTGGATTTTGGCCAGATTATGGTTTTTTTTTTCAAAATATAGATGTAAAACCTCAGCTAGCAATCACATCCCAAATGGAGTCATCTAGTAGTCTCTTGGCCTAAAGAAATAAAGGGTTCATTTTGTGTTCTTTAATAGTGAAGCTTTCCTAATTACTTCATTGGAAGTACATAAAAAGAAATTATGCTTCATTATAGCCTCAGAAGAACCCCAACAGATTTATTGTTGTGGAGTGTTCTGTGGCAGCAATGAATATCTTCCCTGCGACCTCAGTGCTCCAAAATGGTAAAGGCAAAATAAGTAACAGAGCTCCTATAAAGTCTACACCTGCTCAAGAACAATCCCATATTTCCATGTATGAAGACCTGAGAAGGCTTTAGTTGGTACTCCACATAGGTTGAGGAAATCTGACCCTGGAATTGCTAACCAAATCTCGAATGAGCCATGTTTAACATCAGTGTTCTATAGAGCACGTGTTGAAAATGACTAGTGAAGAGTAAGGAAGCCTCCTAATTACACCTAGGGTTGAAGACCCAAATTAGACAAGTATATCACCAATACCCTGCGCACATCATTACTAAACACCCAGGATTTGGTCACTGGTTTTCATGTCCTCAACGCTTTATTTAAAACTTTTGTTGGAATTACCTCCCTCAATTCATGTTCGTGCTTTTCTTTTTAATAATCAGTTTTGAAATTCATTCTGAAGCAGCACAGATGAGACATTGATCTTTATATTGGGCATCAACCATGAAATCTGTGAACTGTGTGTCCAGAAGCGTTGTCACAGGCTCCTAGAACTGAATGGTTACTATTCCCTCAGAGCCAGACTCTGTCTATATTGGCTGAGGCCCTCTTTGAACACACCAAGTTCCTCCATGGACCAGGGCTTCATCACAGGTGACTTCCTTGCTGAGAAGGCATTTTCTTCTCATCTTTACTGCCTTTTTATCCTCCACCCAGTCAGCATTTAAATGTCAGTTCAAATGACATTTGAAGATCTCAGACACTATATAATACCGACTTTAAAGAGAGGTTCTCGGTCTGTATGATTTCCAGAGAGAACAAAATAACCTCACTTACCCCCTATTCCAACAGGGATGGCTTCTTGAGTCATCCCAAGAAAAAGGGTCATGGTGACAGAAAATTTTGCCCAGATATTTTACTTTGTTAATCCTTGGTCCTGTGAACCAAGGCATAGGTCTCCATCTGGGAAAATCAGAGGCAGAATAAGGCTAGAAGCGGACGTGTTTGGATCCTCACATCTCAATGGCTACCTGTGAATCTTATGTTAGAGTTGTAGATCAGTTTCCTACTTTGCCATTTCATATTGAAGCTACAGGAATATAGTTATATTTGTGTCAAGCTTTAGAAATGAGTGTTTTTATCCATTCTAACTGCTTAGATCTAACCACCTCCCTCCTGTCTTATATTCTCCATCTCTCACAAAGTTCATTTGCCTTTATTCTATATAAAGCTACAAAGTTGAAAGGAGAGGTGTAAGAAAGGTAAAGATTGCCAAGACTTTGCCAAACAAAGACAAATAAACTATTATTGTGAAATAATTTCATTTACTTACTGCTTATGAATGAAGAGAAGCCGGGAGCTATGCTGAGATCTTGCAGGCCAGTCTGCGATAAATCAGGCAGTTTATCAGCTGCCCTTCTCTTGGCCTCTCCACTTGTTTTTCAAGACTCTCCATCAGTAGTTACTACATGGATCATATAGTTTTAGATAAAAATATAAAAGGAGAGCTTTTTATTATACTAAAAATAATATGTACACACTGACCTTGCCATTTATAGGAACATGGAAAATGGATTGATCCTTCTCTACAACTTCAACTTGATCCTAGATGGATATTGATGAAAACCTAAATGAGACAGTAAAGCTTGGGAAGGTAGCAAACCCATAGCCTCAGCACTCAGGAGGCTTGAACTATAGACATGGCAAGACAGATTCTGTCTCAAAAATAAAAACACAGGGAAAATATAGATTCTTTAAAATGAAAACATGAATCAATTTAGCTAAAAAATGTCCACACAAAACTGTTCTTAAAATGTCTGACGAGGGTACTTTAGGACTTATTTACAACAATAAAATGGCATGTGCATATACTGTCAAAGTCATACTTAAGGCAGTAGTGACCCCCTTCATGTGTCAGCTATCATAATCATCTCTAATCACACTCTTCCATTAAAATTAGTAAGTCTAATTGGTAAATTGTGAATTATGAACTGCAATCAAAAACAGGGAAGGAAATGACATTTTTCATGCCATTGAAAATAGAGTCATTACAATAAATTTTTGCCTGTAACAGTTGATATAACCAATGCTACAATTCTAGGAGCATCTGACAGAAAGTAAGAAAAGAACCCGGAGCCAGGTTTTGGGTATCTAAGTATGCAACATGAATTCTACAATTCTTCCACAGAATGTCAACATTAGGCCAAATGAATCATATGACTTTAATAAATTAACTTAATTTTTAGCAGATACTGATATCTCCATGCTGGAAAAATACAAATACATGTTGAAATGATGAATTGGTAATTTTTTTCACCAAATCAATATTTCTCAAAATACTTTCTATTATTTTCACAAGGTTAATTCATATAAAAGACAGTTTGAGATAAGTTAAAGTATTCTTAATTTCCTTCTTTTTCCAAGCAGAGAAAGATAGAAGAGAGAGAGAGAGAGAGAGAGAGAGAGAGAGAGAGAGAGAGACAGAGAGAGAGAGAAAGGTAGAGAGAGAGAGAGAGAATGGGTGGACCATGGCCTTTAGCTGTTGCAAATGAACTCCAGATGCATGTGCCACTTTGTGCATCTGGCTTTCCATGGGTACTGGGGAAAGACACAAGTGTCATCATCTTTGCAGGCAAGCACCTTAACCACTGAGCTATCTCTCCAGTATTGTCAATTTTCACTAGAAGCTATATTATTTGCACAAAAATATCAGTTCATTTTTGGAAAGAAAAAATTTATATTTTTACATTTTAATTTAAAAGTAACATTTATTTGATTTTTGTTTTGCTCCTACAACCAACTATGATTCGATTTGTGCTCATTGTGTTTATATTTTTACTACCTATTTTACTATATTCCTTTATAATAAGAGCAAAATAATAGAATATTGGTCTATGTAAACTGTTTTTATAATCACCCCCTTTTGGTAGAATTGCTTCTCTGTATGATACCAGGACAAAGGACCATCAACTCCTTATGTCAAAGACAGAGGAAAGGTGTTAGAAAATCTTGACATTCTCTTTAAATCTCTTCATCTAAGACAATTCAAGTGAGAAATAAGACTTTAATAATTCAGGAATGGGAAGAAAAGAAACATCCATTTATAGCTAAAGAAGGGTTGAAACTTGAAGGAGGGGTGATTATTATTGAAACAGTTCTATTTTTCAGATGAAAAGAAATAGGTACACTAGACTTGCGTAATCACTTTGGATGCTTTATTATGAATTATTGCAAATCAAATGCATCTTAGCCTTTTGGCTAAGAGCAAATGTAGGCATTATTGTGGATCACCTCATAACTTATGATCTTCCAAGG
Organism: Zapus hudsonius; assembly: GCA_004024765.1. Lineage (NCBI taxonomy): Eukaryota > Metazoa > Chordata > Mammalia > Rodentia > Dipodidae > Zapus > Zapus hudsonius. The sequence goes on from PVHP010020044.1 coordinate 11,019, forward strand.
TATCATGGCCCCTTGGCTTGTGAGTGTGATTGCTGCATTCCTTTTGTCTAAAACAAGCCTAATTCTTTACCTGTGTGTATTTTATACAACACTGGCATGTCATAACTAAAAGCTCTATTTAAATTGTATAAAATTTCTACTAATTTTATACAAATATTTTCCCACATATGTAGTGTTCATTCTATATTATTAAGCTATTAAGATGCAGAAGAGATGTTATTTTTTAAAATAAGATTTATAGTTGGTTTAAACATCTGGTTAATTTTACTTCCATTTTTTTCTATTTGTTTCAATTCTTTTAACTTATGATTAGTCTTTTTTTCTGACACTCACAGACCTCTGAATTCAAGTAATTGAGCTGAGAAAGGAAAGAGAAAAGATTGACAAGGACATAATTTCAGAAGGTTGAAGTGTGATATCAAAATATCCTGAGTTCTCCTGGTATAACTTTAAGTGTAGGGAATGAGGTATTATGTATACTGTGTATATTAAAATGCCAGAATGATTCCATTTGACAGATATTAAGACCTCCCACCACACCACACAAAATATTCCCTTCCTCCTTGAAACCTTAATTTTTACTTTTACCCCTCTGAGTCAAAGACCTGAAATAAGTATATATTTCTGAAACTTTAATGCTCGTTAGACATAAAAGAACATTCGAGAGTCCACAAAGATATTAAAATCCTAATGGTTACATCAAAAGGGTTCAAGCCACGTTAGTCACTGCTGCTAACAGATACTGCAATGGTAGCTCATGTCTCTAAACCTTTCTGCTTTGTCCTCAGGTCCCTTACAGGTATGTTTCCTGCCTGCCGTGTTTGAGAATGTAAAGGAAGGGATACTTACTGTGACCTAGTTTTTAAATACAAGGGTTCTGTGTTCTTTCACAAAGCTTCTATAAGTGTTATGAGAATATCTTTATCACTTTGTAGCACAGCTTGCCGGCAGTAATTGGGGAATGGCAAAAATGCAGTCCTTAAGCTGAAACAAATAATTTAAAGTTATGAGGGGCAAAGAAGAGGTGAGGGGAAGTAAAAGACGATGAACGATCTGAGAGAAGCCACCCAGATGGCTAATGGCTAAGGGACTAGATAGAATGAAACAGACTGGGAATATCCCTGGTAATATTAATTAAAGAGTATTTTAAGAATGTGGGTGTCTGATGTTCAAGTTAATGTGGTCTTTGTTGTCCCCATATGCACACAATTATCCTCCTGTTCCAAATCCCATATCTTTGAGTGAGTTTACTAAGCACACCATTGTTATCATCGAGGTTTCACTGCAATTTGATGACTGTACAAGGTGAGAAATTTTTCCAGGGTTGAACCACAAGGTACACAAAACCAATACATAAAGGATACCAAAATGATTGAAATATAGAAAGTGTGACTGGTGAGGCTGAGGTGACCATGTTATTCAGGAGTGACACAGACTTGGGAGGCATTTTAGACTTGCAAAATTACGGGGTTTTGTGTGAGTCACTTTTTCTGGCAGAAATGAAGCAGCTGGCATTTAGGATCTGGAGGAAGTGGTGGAGAGAAGAGTGGTTTACATGATGGAATAGGGCCTTCAAAATGAAAATGAGATCGTCTGTGGTTCCTGGCAGCCTGGATTCCAGAACAGAAGGGAGTTGAATACAAGCCAGTGATGGAGAATGGCAGCCAAGAAAGCTGTGAGGAACTCCATCACCTGGTGGAGAAGAGACTGGTAAATTGGCCTGAGTCAGCTGTGGAAGGGAAGCTGAAGCTGTGTGAGGGTTGGAGAGAAAGAGAGGAGATAAGACAAGATGGGAGATGTTTGGTGAGCTCTGTGCAGGGACACATCCTTCACCATCTTCTGTCATTCTAAGTGCTTTACATGTTATAACATTCACCTGTCTATACCTGATGTTTCCACTGTCTCAGCATCCTGATAATGTCCCCTGAAAGCACCATCGATTGTGGAATAGGTAACGGGAGTAACCTTATAGCCAAGGACAAGTTCAACATTGACCCTTGGCAAAGACACTCTCCTTTATCAAACTTTATTTAGAGTCATCTCATTTGACTTGGCCTTGACCCCAGCCTTCCATATATTTTTGTTTTGGTTTGGTTTGGTTTTTGAGGTAGGGTCTCACTCTAGCCCAGGCTGACCTGGAATTCACTATGCAATCTCAGGCTTGCCTAGAACTCATGGTGATCCTACCTCTGCCTCCTGAGTGCTGAGATTAAAGGTGTGCACCACCAAGCCAGCTTCCATATATGTTTGGACCTCAGCTTGCATCAACCAGTTGATAAGTAAATGTAGTGCAGATCTTCCTACCCTTGACATCTGGTCATTCTTGATATTAATCAAGTTATTCATCCCTACCTTTAATGCATAACTCTTTCCTGTAAGTGTGTTCATAACTTTTGCATTGCTGTGGCCAAAATATCTGACACAATTAACTTAAGCAGTATAAGTCTGTTTGGGCTCATAGATTCAGAGAGTTCAATCCATGGTCACGTCTCTGTGAGCTTCATTAGAATATCATAGTGATGGAATCACATGGTAGAGGAGGTCCTACCTATACTGGAGAGGAAATAGAAAAGGGGAATAGAGGAAGAAGCCAGGGCAATATATAGCCTCTAAGCACATACCCACAAGGACTTACATCCTGCAGCTGGGCCCATCTCCAACCTTCCACCACTTTTCAATAAAGCTAACATACAATGAATCCATCAAGGGATTTATCCTTTCAATAGGTCAAGTTTTTATGATCTAATTGTCTCTGGAATTGACATCACCGGTATACCCAAGGGAGTGCTTCACTAGTCCCCAGGCACCTCTCTATTCAATCAAGTTGACAGTGAAGATTAACCATCATCTTTTGTCAGGATTTCCCTTACACTGTCTCTTAGTAGTTTTCCATCCACTGACACCCCTCCCTTTGCTGCTTGGATGCTAGTCCCTACTTATTGTTTCTGTAAAGAGAGTTGAGCATCAACATTCACCCGTGTTATAATGCTCCTCTCACATTAGCCTTGAATATCATCATTATTGTTTTAACAATTCAGAATAATTCTTTCATATCTTCCATATTTCCCTTTGTGCATCCAGTCAACTCAATATATTTTCTCTCTCTCTCTCTCTCTCTCTCTCTCTCTCTCTCTCTCTCTCTCTCTCTCTCTCTCTTTCTCTCTCTCTCTCTGAGAATGGGGTATGTTTTTCCTATCACTCTTTGGTAGAGGCAAATAAGCAGGAAGAGATGATGAGCATTCTAACATTCTAAGCACCCCCCTGGATCTGAAGGTGAAACTTGAGGTCACTCCACATCTCCCTGAGGTTGTACTCTGACTGTTGGACACATACACACTGATATAGGCATGTTATAAAATTTTATCCACTGCTTCAGGAATTGAAAACCTAGTATGTCATATTCTTTGGCCCAAGGAAAGGGGTCATCAATGATTTAAAGCATGCCCCAAGACCAAGTCGGGCTAGGGAACATGGGCTTTCTTATCCTGTACTACCCACTTCCTTACCTGACTTTGGGGAATATGCCTTCTGATTCCTTCCAGCAACTGCAAGGAATATAAGATTTGAGATATTTTTGTCATACATGGTCATCTATATTATGAACAGGAAAGACACAAGTTAGGTGCATTAGTTACTTTTTCTTGTTTTGGTGACAAAATACCTGATATGGATGACTTAAGAAAGGTGAGGTTTATATTGGCAAAGATTCAGAAGATCAAGTGCATAGATAAGAAGACACAGAAGTGGGACCAGCTCTTCAACCTGGTATGGAGGCAGCTTGCTTATATCTCCACAGACTGGGAAGCAGAGAAATTGGGGCTATCAGCTGGCATTCTCTTTTCTCCCTGTTATTCAGCACAGGACCCCAGCCTATTCACTGGTGTCTCCCACATTCAGGGCATATCTTCTACCCATCAGTTAACTCTCTGGAAATGCCATTACAGACAAACCGGAAGTGTGCTTCATTAATGCCCAGACAAAATTCAGTCAATTTGTCATCAAAATAGACCAGCACAGGAGAGGACTGGAACTGGGGCAGACAGAGGATCCTAAAGGAACACGTTACCTACTATCTCTAGGGAAGGACCAGGAAGGAGTGAATCAAAGGTCCCAATGCAGATTCTAGGGTATGCAGATATTCATATGGGTCCAGTGAGAAAATGTCAAGGCTCAAATCCAGAAGAAAGCACTTGTCTAGCAAGTACAATGATCTGAGTTCCAATCCTGAACACCCATGTAAATGCCATGTAGGGGCTTTCTGGGATGCAAGGCTCAGGAGGCAAAGACAAGAGATTCCCGAGGCAAGCTTGTGAGCTAGACTAACTGAATCAGTGAGCTTTGGGTGTAAGTGAGAAGCACTCTCTCAGTAAATAAGGGGTAGAGTAATGGGGGGAGGTTACTTATGCAATAAGCTGAACCAATAATGAATCATAATCATAAAATCCTTACTTCTGTACAGTAAGCTCTCAAGGAAGAAGTGGGCATTTTCTGCTAAGAAGAGCCATGAATGGAATAGGAGGAAGCCTAACCCCATGTAAAATGAATCAGACCTAGAACTCCCTGTCCAAGTCATTGGTTCCTTCTCACACTGAGCTATTGATCAAAAAGACCCACAAAATCCCTAAAACAAGACAGAATTCTGTCAAAGCTCTTGAATACCCACCGCAGGCCAAAGGTAAGATCCTATTACTGAAGAAACCACAGAAAGACATCGAACAAAACTGAGAGACCCTGTGAGACGCAGAATGGTAACCAGCCCCCAGATGGTAGCAAGTGCAGTGCTGGAAGGTGCTATATAAGTGGCCAGGGGAAATTGGTCAATATTTGGAGAAAGCAGAGACCACTGATATACAATGCAGCTGTTGCCATGAGAAGACTGAACACACTGCCTCCTGGGAGAGATCAGCTAGCCAAGAAGTGATCACTTGGGCAGTAGAGGCACCATAACCTTGTGTAGTCAGCTTTCAAATTAGCCAAGAAATCCATTCATTGTCAAGGAGCCCTTAACTTGAATTGGGATTCAGGGCAAAATCCTATGGGAAGCAAAAACTTGGGGCCCCAAGGAGAAACTCCCATTACTAGAGAACTGCAGAGAGGATAATCCAAATTAGAAATTCTCCAAATTAGAAATGTGTGTCACATTTAACCCATATTGACCTCACTCTTTCATGGAGATCTGGTTTTTTGTATTTTTCAGAAGGCAGTGAGAGAGCCAAGGTCATTCCAGCTCCACCAAAGAGCTACAGGCTGAGGGCTGACATCCTGGCAAGAGATGAACCACCCCAGGCCTATAGTGTAGGACCCAAATGAAACCTTTGAGAGAGTGAAGGGATAGCAAGAGATCTATCAGCACAGCTGATCAGTAAACCAAGGATAAGTCAGTGAGACAGACACCAGTGATTTCCAACACAACCTAAAGCAGAAGCACAGCGGCCCTTAAGATCTCAACAATAAAGCAGTCTTAAAAAGCTTCCACCATGACTCAGGGAACTAAGCGGAAGAGGGGGCAGAAAGAGTGTAAGAGCCATGGTGGGGGAGAATATCCAGAGACATTGCTCCCTCAGCAACAACACAAGGGGGAGAACCTGGCTGCCTTCTGTGCTATCCATAACCATCTACCCCATGGATTGATCCAGTATGCCCACCGAGGAGGATACTCAGTGGATTGGGGACAGGGAGGAGGGAATTGGGGGATACCAATATAATATTTCCTAATACAATATATCTAATTTTGGACAATAAAAATATCAATTAAAAAGACTTCCCATGTCAACCTCTGGCCTCTGCACATGCACACATTACATGCATACACACATTTGTTTGCACATGTAAAAATGCATACAAGCATGCACATATACTATACACAAAGAGAAAATAAATAATAAATCAATAAATAACCCTATCTACCAAGACTAGTCAGTAAATTTCTAAACCATAATTATTCTATAGTTATGCTCCAATGAAGAATTCCACCTGCCTTCTACCAAATTAGGCTACAGCCCTTCCCAGTGCAGAGATGTTATAGATTTTACAGAGTACTTAAACATACTGACACCAATATCATCCTGTCTCTTCAGAATGGGTGGGCTTTAGTCAGCTTGCAAATGGCTGTTTTGTTCTCACTCAGTGTCCAATATAAAGTCCTATAGTTAGAGTTGAGATATTTAATAAGAATAAAGTAATTGTAATTATTGCTGTTGGGAATTATGATCTCCATGTGGAATATATAGTTTTATTTTACATCATTTTCAGCGATCATGAGTCCTTTTTCTTAGCCTCATGATGCAGCCAAAGACATTGATTTTTGAGAGTAGGTCTGTTAACCTGGAATAAATCTCACTTGGTTATGTTATATAATCCTTTTTATATATTGTTGGATTAGAATTTCTAATGTTGCATAGAGTGTTGTTGTATCTATATTCATGAAGCTTATTGATCTATAGTTTTCCTATCTTGTAATATTTTCATTTGGTTTTGTTATTAAGGTGATCATATCCTTACAAAATCAATTAGAAAATGATGCCCCTTCTCCTATATTCTATCATGAATAATTGGCCTAATTTCTTCTCTAAATGTTTGGAAGAATTTGCAGGGAAACCATCTGGACCTGGTGCTTTCCTTTTCACAGTGTAATTAATTATTGATTCCTTTTCTTTAATAGATATGGGTCCCTTTAGATTATCTCTTATTCATTTGGTAAATAGTAATAGCTTGTAGTTTTAAAGGAATTGTCTTATTTCCCTAACTTTTGGAATTTTTGCCATAAAATTATTGTTCTAAGTATTTCTCTTTTATGCTTTTAATATCCATATGATCAGAAGTCATCATCTCTTTTTTGCTTGTGGTGTTGGTGATTTGTTCTCTCTCTGTCTCTGTCTCTCGCGCTCTCTTGCTTTCCTTATTTCATTCTTCTTCCTCTTTCTTTCCACTCCATCCTCTCTTTTTTTCTGATTAGCCCACTGTGCTAGTCACCTGTCTATTACTGTGGCAAAATGCCTGAGATAACCTACTTCAAAATAGGGAAGGTTCGTTATAGTTCATAGTTTCAACATTCCAGTCAGTGACCATGTCACTGTGTCCTGTGTTCACGGTGCAGAGTGCCCAAAATATGAGGAGGCCTAGTCACCTCATGGCTGCCTGGGAACAATGAGAAGAAAACAGTGCCTTCAAGGAATGCCTTCATGGACATGTCCCCATGTCCTGACTTCTTTCATTTCAACCCTAAGCACCTTTTACAAGCTCCACTAACTCCTAATATTATCACAGCTGGGGAACACGTGGGCCTTGTGGAAATATTTCAGATCAAAACCAAAATACATGACTAAAGATTTATAAAGCTCATTGATCATTTTAAAGGCCTAACTACTGGGTTAGTTGAACTTTTTTTTTTTTTTTGCTTTCACAACTGTTGGTTTTTGTCCTTGTATGCTTAATATTTAATTCAGTTTTCTTTGGGATTAAATTGTCCTTTTTCTCTACTGTCCTAAGGATCAAACTGGGGGAGGAGCAGTGTGGAATGCTGACTTCTAGGTGTTGTGATTGTCTGAACAAGGCATTTACAAGATTGGGCCTCTAACCAATGGAAAGGGAAGAAGCTCATGAGGCTCATTCCCTCCCTGATGACTGACCTGCAGGGAAGAGTTGAATGAGAGGAAGAGAAGCATCATCATTGGTGTTTCCATTGGTCAGGAATCTGTAAACAAGCTCTCACCCATAATCCCATACATAACCTTCCTAAAACAGTGTGCCACAATAAATAATATGTAAAAATAAATAAATACACACATGAAAGTAGAAGTGCTAGTTGGGTAAAGAATAGCAAGAGTAGGAGGGGAACAAGAGATGATAACAGGGTTGAATAGGGTCAGAATACATTATGTACATGTAAGAAATGACATTAATTATTATGCATAATTAATATATGCTACTACAGCATTAAAACTATGAACTACCTTGGATAAAATATAGTTCAAAATTTGTGTAACTTGCCTTTAGTGATAATTTTTTACACACAGTATCAAAATCATAATCCATGAAAGAAACATGGCAGGTTGAACTTTCCTAAAAGGTTTAAAAATGTTTTGTGAAAGGCATTATTCAAAAACTTCCATATGAGCCAAAAGATAAAAAAATTGAGAATTTTGTATTTGATATATGACTTGAACATATTTAGTATATAAAGAATTCTTAACCCTCAACATTAAGAAATAAACTAGTAATATAACAGGCAAAGGGTCTGGCAGCACACTTTACCAAAGAAGATATGTCAGTGCAAATACATTACACGTCTTCATCATCACATGTAATAAGGAAATTGCAAATTTAAGTCCCAAAGTGATATCTTACCCACCTACTTTATTGACTTATATCCCCAAAGATTAACAAATGATGGCAAAGAAGCAGAGACACCAGCTAATAATGCACTTATTGCTGGTAATTTTGCATGACGATATTGCCTCTTGACTGGTAGTTTTTTTCTAAAGGTAAACATATCTTCCATCTGATACAGTTCTCATGTGCCTATGTATTTACTAGTTGTAATCTTACCTGCAGCTGGCATAGTGGTACACACCAGTAGTTTTCAGCAAGGAGAAGATGAGGCAGAAGGATCTTGAGGAAAGTCTGGAATATACAAGGATACCTTGTCTCAAAAACAAAAACAACTACAAGAATTGAAAATGCAAAACTAGACCCATCACAATGAGATTGTGTAGAGTAACTTAGTTCATAATTGACTCAAATTGAAAATAAGATATATTTCAAAAGATGAATAGCAAATGAATGGAGGTTATGTATATAATGAAATATTATCTGGAGAAAAAATCATGGGCTACTAATTCATGTAAAAACAGATGAACCTCAATATATTTTGCTAAGCAAAATAAGGTGAAAAGGATGTGTGTTATGTGATTACATCCATATGGCATTCAAGAAAAGTAAACCCATGTTTAGAAAATCAGCCAAGAGTTGTCAGAGTTTTTGTAGGAGGTAGCACAGGGGAGAACACAGAAGAACGTTAATGGGAATATAATCAACCTATGTGACTTCAGAGTGGTGGATACATGATACTGTGTGTTTTTCTAATCCATAAATTGTAAATCACAAAACATGATTATGGAAATTGATAATGGAAACAAAAATAAATCAATCAGGATACTTGGGATCCTAGAATGGATCTGCGACAAATTATGTTTTGCTTTTATAAAAGCATGAAATAATGTCACTGAAATCAATGTAGAAAAAAAATGATGTGACCCAGGTAATACTGGAAATTGCTGTTGTGGCTAGCTTAGAAAAGCCAACTTTAGACTGAAATAAAATCAACACTGAAATCATCTGAGCAACAAAATAAATAATGTGGTATTCAATCATAAGCCAAACTAAAAATATGCCTGAATCAAAATGAATAAAGAGTCAAACGTGCAAGAATGCATCTCTGTACAGCTTTCTTTCAGAAGGTAGAATTCATCTTCCCTATCTCCAATGAATGTGGGTTATATTGATCAGTATAGACCAGTGTAGGGAAAGATAAGAACACAACTTTCAGAGTGCAGAAACCTGTCCCACTTTGTCTTAACCAGTTGTGAGCATTAATGTCACTGGTGAGAACATCTTGGCTGCGGGGGGGTTGCTCTTCTGTGACAGTCCTGCTGCAAACTCATGACCCCAATCTAATCACGAAAAGAACAGCTCACTATCACAGACCTGGGGGGATTCCCGTGGAAGACCTGGTGGTGCCTCTAAGACTGAAAAACAGGAAAACATGAGAAATTGTTAGAGATTAGAGGAAACAGGTGATCTAGCAACAGAATATCCTGTGCTTTCCTGGACTGGATCCTGAAAGCAAGCATTAATGAAAAAGAACTCTGAATGAGGTCAAAGGACTCCATTAATAGCATCCATCCAGCACTGGCTTCTTTTTTAAACAAATGCCCCATAGTAACTTGAAATGTCAGTAATAATGACGGTAACCGAGGAGGATATAAGAACTGCTGCTATATCTCTGCAACTTTTTTTATACATCTAATAGGATTCTAATCTGAGGAGTTTTCTTCTCCAAAAGGCTACTAATATTTCTAAATTTAAAGTAAATCATCTCTTCTGGAGGGAACACAGTCAGCATATGATAATGAAACAAACATAGCCTGACTAAAATGACTTCATGTTTCTGTTAATGAACACTGTAAGTGATGGGTAACAGAAATATCTCTGACCTTCAAACCCAAGGAAGCCATAAAAGGATAACAGAACTCATTATCTTCCTACGAACTGGGTTATCCAGTAGAATTTCTTTTATTTACAGCAGATGGTGCTTCGTATTTTCCCCTTGAAATTCTTAATTTTGCAAGCTAGGCTATTCTTGAATCTAATTGGGAGAAGAGGCTTAAAATGTACCATCTAAGCTCATTAAACATTCGTTCTTTCCCATTCATGGCATATTGAATATTAGAGCTACTTTCTACCATGATACGTGACTTATTCTAAAGACATTAAATATCAAAATAAATACAGCCCCCAAAAGGCAATCTGATACACTGCTATTTTAGGATGGTTCATAGAGAAGCTGTAGTAAGTATTTAACTAACATCCAGCCTCCATCTCACCTTTAGAGATGTAGTACCACATATTAATACTAACCAAATTATATTAGAAACCTCCTCTGCCAAAGGAGATGCAGAGATATAATGACAAATATAATATAGTATGTAAAGGTATGACTTCTATTGCAAAGAAATTAACCAATCGCCTTCAAAGAAATTCAATTACCTTGTATTTTTAGAAGGTAATATGTAATAAATACATCAGATGGATGGATGGCAGAATATGTAACTTTGATCTATTACTACTATTTAGTAGAATCAGTTATGAAATTATTCCCATGCATTCAGTATTTTATATGAAAGTGATTATAATGTTCTACTTGGAAAATAAGAACTTGGTTTTGAATGCTTTTCCTCTCTCATCCTAATATTCTGGAACCTGGCTTGGAATGTGTTTCCTGCACAGATGCTGAACTATGCAGAAGAACAGCTGGAGTGGAGAATCAAGAAGCTTCAGCAGCAGCAGCAGCAAAAAAAAAAAAAAAAAAATCAAAGCTGTGTGTTAATTTACTCAATTGCAGAGCCCATTTTATTTTGAACAGTATAAATTGTACTTTATTTTATCTCATGCAGTTTTCAAAGTAAGGAAATCTACGCTGATACATTTCCCTTTTTTGTTCCCATATTAAATATTTAAGCTGCTTTAGAGTTAAGAGAAGAACACAGATGGCATACAGCCCAGGTTGAGTTTGTGAAAAAACGATGACATCACTGTGCCCACTTGCACCTAATTCATTCCTCCACTAAAGGGTAAACTTGACATCCTTCCAACTACCACTAAAAGTGTCAGAAAATCCTTAAAATTGCATTTAGAAAATCAATAGTGCCCCTTCACATCTTTTAAATTGGTCAATTTTGATTGTTTTTTTCCCCAAAACACTTTTAAATTCACTTGAGTACAGGTAGCCTAAGCCAGTCATGAAAGTCATTAAAGCCATTTAGAGAGATATTGTAAGACATATTAAAATGTGTCCTTAAGTGCTATCTGTGAGGAGGCACCATAGTTCCTTGAAGATATCATCACTCATTAATATTGAGTGTGTGTGTGTTTGATTAACAATGTAATATTATTTCACAAGCATGGTTTTCAAAAAAGTTGAGAAAAACAGTTGGCAAGGAAGGTATGTGAATATTGTTCCCTCCCTGGGTTGGATGTCTGGGGAAGGGCTGCTTCTCTGATTTTGTGTTGGGGCTTGTCATCTTTTCCTCTCTTATTGCACAGATGATGAACATTCTCTCACAAAAAAAAACCACTCAACAGGACATTGTTTGTTTGCATGGATATGATAAATGTGGCATTTATATTATAAGTTAAACTTATTACAAGTTAAGTTCTAATTAATTTCCTCTTAGGGTATGAATGAGGGTTTTACTGCTGTGAAGAAATGATTTATTTTGTCACACAGAGAGGGATTGTTTTCAAATGAGAAATGAGTATCAGGCACACAAATATTCTATAGGAGAAAAGTTTATCCCTAAATAACTATGTACTTGTATTTGTGTAAGATGCAAATTAATAACAATTGGAGGAATAAGTAAATAAATGGCAGGTTTGTGTGTCACCTTAAAGCACACCTTTTCACATTGTTCTAGTTCTCCTAAAGTATCATTATTAGCTGTTGAGGACAATTGGTGGCATGTGCTGCGAACTGTGTCACTGTGAAATTTAGAGAACCAAATGACATGGATTCTTGTTTTCCTTGTTCTTGGTTTCTGGGCGTTCTGTGCATTAGAGGCTCCCCGGGTTCGTGGCACTAGGTGATGGCTGCTCAGCTCTCTGGCTCATGGCTTCTGAGGAGGGTGCTGCTGGTGGGGCTATGGGTTCTGGGGCTGGTTCTTGGACCCAGGCAGGGAGGGAGGAGGCAACCTCTGGATGGTGGCAAGCTGGTGCCCACAGGAGTGTTGTGGAGAACACCCCGTTTATGGGTGGCTCTCCATGTCACAGATCTGGGAGTGTGGCAGAAGATACTCCTTGGAGAGTGTGGCTCTCCATGTTAGTGTTCAGCTCATTTCTCTGGAGAGTGACAGACAAAGTTGTCCAGGAGAATGCGGTGGAAAGCTCTCTCTTGTTTATTGTGTCAATACAGTTGGTTATATAGAGAAAAAGGGGAGAGGTAGGGGCAGAAACGGGCAAAGGAGATTGGTAGTGGTCAGCGACCTGCGAATGCCTGCTTTGCATAAGTTGAGTGGAGGGAAGTAAGTGATTCTGGAGCTTTGCATAAGTTGAGTGGAGGGAAGTAAGTGATTCTGGACACGAGTTCGGTGGTAGCAGCTTATGGAGAGTCTGTCACCTATTGTCAGCTCTGTTGGGGAGAGAACACAGGCTTCATTGTGGCCTGCTTAGGGAGCCTGGAGTTTTAGGATTAGGGGTGGAGGTTGCGAAGCGCTTGCTGGATTTCAGTGAAGAGGCTACCCTAGGATTCAGCCTGTCAACTTCCCTTCACTCTATGCCCTCCATGTCCCACAATGGATTTGTAGACCACATCTTATCTGTAGAATCTTCTTTATTATGTGAGGTGGCCTTGACAGAGGCCTATAGCCTGTAACTTTAACTTTGCTGTGAGTCAGGCTGGTTAATGCTGCCATTCTGGAGAACAATTTCTACAACAGGCTTCCTTATAGCAGACCCTCAAATAACTGGAAAGTAGTATGTACTGTACCTAATATCCACCTAAGATTTCACACACACACACACACACACACACACACACACACACACACACACACACAAAGGTGAGGAATTTTCATGATAGCTAAGACATAGGTTACTGACTCTAGCCTTGATTCTCTTTATTAAATGATCTGCACAGAGGATTTTAGGGCTCATCAGTCCTCACATACTTCGAGTGCAATCCCATGGTATTCCCAAGGGATGCAGAGCCCATCAGGAGACCTGTACCCCAAGGAGGACATGGGTGCCTTGTACCATACCTTTCTTTCTCTTACACCCAGAAGACCTAGGACTCACCAATGAAGAGACCAGACATGCTTCCTATCCAACCTCACCAAAATGACAGGAGTGATGGATATATATGTGCAAAAAGAACAGTGATGCTGGACTCTGAGTACATCATATGGGAGGCACAAATGCTTAAAGAATCCACCCAGAACCAGTCAGAACACATGTGTAGTAGCCTAGATGAGAAAGTGAGTGCCTTCATTCAGGGCAGAACCATCTGTCAGAGTTTTCCAGGCATTGCTGAAGCTCCAAGGCTCCCAAGGCTCTGACGGCCAAAGTTTCTGCATCCTTAATTCCACTAGAGATGAAATTAATAATAAATGGAGGAATAAATAGTATATTCATTTATATTGAATAAGTATAGTCACTCAGGCCCATGCAGAGCAAGATCTGAGAGCCAGGGTCAAGTCCTCTGGCCAAGGGTCTTGGTCTCTCACCTCACAAAGCTCTTGTAAGTTCCTTCACTCTGGGCACCAGAGCTCTCCTGCCCTCTTCATTTCCATGGTTCACTGACCACTATGAACTTCCAGAAAGTACTGACTGGAGGAGATACCATGTTTCACTATCCCAGGATACCTAGTGCTTCAGTGGACAAATCCCTCTGCAAGATTTCTTCTGTCCACTCCCCTAAGACCCTCTCTCAGGAAGGAAGTTCTTTTATTCCTAATTACTATTAACAAACAGGCCCACAGTGCAGCAAAATCATCTTCCATTTCTTGAGCTGCTTTGCAAAGTGCCTGCTAAAAACAACCTCTGGCACCATGGCATCTCATGAGACAAGTTGTCAGGGTCGTGTTTTACTTGACTGCTTGAACACAAAAGGCTTTACAAAATAGGTGCTTCACCCATATGAAGAAGACAGAGAAATGGCTCTGCCTCAAATGCCCATAGAGGCAGCTGGCTTCAGTGTCTAAGAATGTTCTCTGAAACATTTAAATGACTTAGATTAACTTGGGTGGTAATTACTATTTGTGTCCATGGAGTCCCAGGCCTGTAAGAAACATGCAAATTTAAACTATTGCTCATGCTTGCAGACATAGCACTGAGTCAATAGAGTATCATTCTTGTGGTTGTCACAGATAAATATTTTTCTATAGCTATTCTTTGTGTTTTGTTTTTAACTGCGAGCTTGGCTCAGGGACTATTGTTTGTTAACTGATTTGTTTTCCTAAGTTTATTTATAGCAGAGTCTCTATAATTGTCAAAAACTAGAAAAAAAATTAAAATGTTTGCCCAAAATAGAAATAATAAATTGTATTACTGATAATATTTGCTATTCATCATCATGTTATAAAATATTATATTCAATACAATATTACAATCTGTGCTATTCTACATTGAGAATAAACGAGCTCTGAATAGGTGCACAGAGGAGGGGGAATTGCTCAGATAAGGAACAAGGAACAAAAGAAGCAGGCACAAAGGAACATGAACTTTATGATCCAATTGTGACAAAATAGAAAATCAGGAAAACCAGATAATTGTACACACATGTTTATGTCCTAAAATTCATCAAATTCTATAGTCAAGAATTGTGCACTTTTCTGAATACAGGAAAAACTCAATCAATTATTAACAATTACAGTAAGGGGCAAGCCTACTCATTTTAAAGGTTTAAACATAAAACCCTCATAACATTTCAAACCGCTTCTTCCCCCATTCACAGGCCAATTGAATCATCCCTCACTCTAGAGATTATGGGACCATCTGGATCTCATTTGATTCCACTACATACATAACATAGTCCCTCTTCGTAAGTAGCACAATTTCAGAGAGAACAAAGCTTTATTCCTTGTTACGTGTCATGAATATATTATTATATCTTTGCATGACTCATAATTTTAAAGAAACTAGACACTTTGGGTAATATAATTTGTCATTGATAAAATTCAGTCTTGTTTGTAAAGATGGTTTGTTGATGGTGTTGTGTTGTTATTTGTTTAATGACTCCCCCATTTAACATCCTGAAGTCTGAACTCTGTCCTGTATATCCTGTAAGTTCTTGTCCTTGCTTACTGATCAGCAAATGATCTGGTTTCCCTCAATATTTGGAAACAGTGATTTCCAAATATTTTTACTGAAGAGGTTGACTTTGTGCAGTCATCCATTGGTATCTGTGAAGGATGAGTTCCAGGACTCCCTTCAACACCCAAATCTGTAGACACTCAAATCTTTTGAATAAAGTAGCACAGATTTTGCACATAACCTATGACTATTCTTCTGTATGCCAGATCTTCTTTAAATTGCTTATAATTCCAAGTCAATGCTAGGTAAAAAGTTATAGTTCATTAGTTAGAGAAAAATGGCCAAAGCCAAGAATGGAAAGAGGTGATGCTGTGGGATAAATGTTTTCAACAAGTAGACAGTTGATGACTCCGCTCTAGTCTTCACACCCTGCTTGCATGGAGGTAATAACTTGGTGCCTTCTCATGTGTAATTCTCATGCATATTCATAGTCTCATAGTCCTTGACACAGGTCCCACATTCTATATTTCTTTCCTGTTCAAAGAGGATTGCATAGAACAGCCAGGCAGGGATGCTGGCCGCTTAGTGCAGAGTCTGATCATCTGCCTCTTCCATTGTCTTTCAATGCCTGTTTTCAGCATCATCACCAGAATGTTGGTTCTCAAAGTGACTATAGAATTTGAAAGATGTGGATGTTTATAGAAAACATTTAAATGTGAACAATATCCCTGTCCTTACTGAACCTGAGCTGTTTTGCTTGCATGTTTGTTCCCCTTTACTATCTCCCCTCTGAGTTTTGCGAAAGGTTAGCTTCATCAAGTATTTCCAATACTCATAATTTTATCCAGAGAAGGATTTTTCATGTACTCAATACTGTTTTCGATTATGTCACCTTGAATATAGTGTTATTTCAAACATGGTTGTAACCCCACTCCTTTATTTTCCTAATAGCTATTTGTTCAACCAGAGGTTATAATTGTCCATACCATTCTTTGCTAAACATAGTGACAGATGGTTTTGATTGTGATTAGAACAGAGTTCCATATTTATCAGGAGCATACAATAATCTCCAGCTGTTCAATACTTGTCACATTTAATAAAAGACCTGTAACAATAGGGTAGGATTAGTCTTCCAGATTTTAAGAGGGTATGTCATCTCCATTTGTACAGGTTTTCTCTTCTTTGTAGTAAGTGTTCATTTAATGTTCTGATATCTAGTTGGTCTTTTTTTGCCTTCATTTTTCTAGGTGCTAATGCAAAATATGAAAATAACTTCTGCTGCTCATTGTGTGATTCTCTTGGCATTTGTATTATTTAAGAATGCCTCTTGTCATGTGTGCTCCTTCGATGATTCTCTTGGCATTTGTATTAATTAAGAATGCCTCTTGTCACTATGACCTCTGAAGTGGAAACGCTTCCCGTGAGAATTTCGTGATTGCAATTAATCCTTTAGCACCTCAAAATAATAATGTATGTTCCCTCTAGTGTACTTCAAAACATTAGTGTCTCTGTATGCAGATGCACTTATTTTTATACAACCCCCCAAAAAATATGTCAGTCCCTTTGGACTATGGAATCTTTATAACGCTTGAGTGGTCTTACCACAAAGACCTTATCTTAGAACCCAACTGACTCTCAGGATTGCAGTTTTGTAAACAGTGTGCAACACAGGTTTATTTGAATAAAATAAAGCTTTATTTGACTTTATTTGATCGTGAAATTCAGGAACTCTTCTTAACAGTGTGAGTTTTCAAAAATATTTTTCACCAAAGATCTGATAAATATTTCTTATATGCATTCTTATATGCATTGCCTTCTTCCATTGCAAATGAACTCCAAACGCATGAGCCAATTTGTGCATCTGGCTTTACATTGGTACTGTGGAATCAAACCTGGACCCTGCTATAAATTGGTTCACTGTATTCAGACACCGGGAAATGCTGAAAGCAAATTCTCTTTCATGGATACTTTTGTGGCTTCTTCATAGCTCCTTCTACCTGTCAGTCTGCTGGTTGCATCCTGCTACATCCTGGTGATGTCTTCAGTAGCTTCCCTTGCCACAGCTCTCTCAACCCTTTGTTTAAGGGACACAGACTCCAGGGGAAACTCTATGTTGCTTCAGGGACATTTAATTGATCTGACTGTTTTTTTACCTCTAGAACCACATCTGAATCCAGAACAAACACGCACATATCTCTTTTTTTCCACACTGGAAGAGCAGGGAAATTCCTATGGCAACAGTTCTCCTATTGCCTTTTGTTTTTCTTTTGGCTTTGTTGCTGTTGTTGTTTTCTTTTGTTTTGTTTTATCATGTATTGTTTTGGAAAGGCAAGTGGCAGATCTGCTCCACTTCTCCTCTTTCAGGGATCATGAAGCAAGCTTTCCATTCCTCTAAGCTTTGAAATAAGAGGCAGACACCCACCCATGCTCCAACATGAACACCTCCATGAACTCATCCTTGCCTTCCTCTGTGTGTTAGTGAGTGGAATAAACAGCACAGGATTTTCTGACATTATTATCATAAAACTCTTTTCTTCATTGTTAAATATCCTTACAAATTTCAACCCCCAAACTAAGAGACAATAAGCTATTGGCATTTCCTTTTCATAGCTTCTTTGTAGTCTGGCTCAGAAGATGCTGCATTCTTATATACGGGTGTCTCCATCCAAACTTTCATTATAATACCACTGACTTCCAGGAGACATTGACATGAGATATTTTTTTAAATGTATAAAATTATACATAATTGAGTTGATTACTTCCATGTGGTTCATTTTTTTTAAATTTAATCTTTAGCAAAACAAAACTGGATTTGCACCAGTTATTGAATTTTAAAACACTGCTGTGATGTAGAGGTCATTAAACCAATCAGTCAGATTTTTATCTTTCTAGAAAAATGCATTTTAAATGTAAGCAAAAAATGAATCATTATTATTCATACCTTACCACAATCTAAAATAAATTGCAGGTGGTAAATTACATATGCATTTTTACCTTAATTCAACCAGGGTTTTTTAGTCTCTTTCTCTCTCTCTCTCATCACTCACTATACTCTTTTTTTTTCTTGTTCACAAACACCATAGGGATTTCTCTTTCTTTTGGTTCTTTGTTTCAATTGTTTTTAATTATTTGAATAAGATTCTTACAAGACTGAAACTAAATGATCTGCAATGTCTATATACCCTTGACAATTCACTTCCTCCAAACCTCTTTCATGCTCCTTAAAAAAGCAGATTCAATTAGTGAAAGTCACGAGCAACACTGAACAAAACATTCATTCCCAGCCTTTTTTTGAATATCTAAAAGAAAGTTAAAAATCCAGCTTTATATGCAATAACTTAAACTAGTAAAAGCTTTGTTATTTATTCAGCATTTTCTTATTTTCTTCTCAGCCTAAGCTAATTTGTCTTAAAGTTCTGTCAGCGATGTTCCTCAGTTATGCATAAGGTAAGCAAAGTAATACAAATGCATAAATTCTGTCCTATATATTTCTCTGGCCCCCACCATCTGCACAACGAGGAAGATGATATTCTGTAGTTTAAACTCTGCCAGACATCCTCTCCTCCCCTCATTCCTCCCCTCATTTTCTTCTCTCTCTCTCTCTCACTCTCTCCCACTCTCTAGCTCTCTCTCTCCACAAAGCTACTTTCTTAACCAGTTTGTTTCTTTCAAAAAGTATTTTCTGGAGTCAAATACATTATATATATATATATATATATATATATATATATATATATATATATATATATATATATATATTTATAAAGAATATATATATATATTCTTTATTAACTGGTTAATTCTTTGGTAATCCCCCCAATTTTTTAAAATATATATTTATTGTCCATAATGAGTTACATTATTTAGTGGGCAAACAATGCGTTGTTATCCCGAATTCCCCAATCCCCCCCCCATCCCTGATCAGTTGGATATCCTCCTCCTCCGTGGGCTGTCTGTATTAGTCCTTGTGGCAAGGGATCCTGTATATAATCAAGTATTACAAGAGAAAGTAAATACTTTAATATAACAATATTCAGGTAGGTGAATATATATTTTGTTGTATTCATTGCAGAACAATTTAAGAACTATTTAGTAACAGTCTAATAGTCTGGCAGACAAACATCATTTAAATTAGCATGTAGTAATTGGTAAATAACCCCCTCACCCTTCACATAGAGATTGTTAGTACATGAATATATTGGATTGTTTATACACTTAAGTAATCATTTAAGGACAACGATCTCAATGATTCCTTGTCTTCCATTACCAATGTTTTAATGAAGCATTAACACAGAACATTTAATAAGCCAAACTATACTTTAAGACTCATTCTTAGCTCACAACATTAAAGCAGCCTTAATACTCACCCCCCACGACTTGGGGAACTGAGCGGAAGAGGGGGCGGAAAGATTGTGAGAGCCGTGGTGGGGGAGACTATTCAGAGGCATGGCACTCCTCAGTAACAACACACTTGGGCCAGGAGAACCGGGCTGAGTACTAGGCTATCCATGGTCCCCTGCCACAAGGACTGATCCAGATGGCCCACGGAGGAGGATATCCAGCTGATTGGGGATG